>WEIT01017360.1:124570-169810 GCA_013389985.1 Dryoscopus gambensis | reverse complement strand
TGGAGAGAAGGCGGTGCGGGGCCCTCGCACTCCCGGCGGTGCGGAGCCCGCAGCCGCCCGAGGGGGCTGGCGGGGGTGGGCGCTCCCCGAAGCAAAGCAGTCCCGGTCTCAACACGAACGAGACGGCAAAACGAGGGCGATAGGCATTAAAGGGACACTGAAGTAGCCGGGCACACGTATAAATCCCTTTCCTTATGTCGTTACGGCACTTTTGGTATCTATTTAAGCTGCTGGAGTCAGCAGCCCTTGATCCTGTTGCTCGCACCTAACGCTCTTCAAGCAACGTGGATTGAGCTCCTGGTTCTCTAGTGGTCTCAATGTTTAAACCCTCTATGGAAACATCAAAGAATGAGTAACGCGGCATTTAACTCAATGTTGTATTTTTTCTATAGGTGCAAATTGGAAGGTGAGAATAATTTTGCTAGAGTGACTTCTAGGCAGTCACAAAGTCTCCCCGCTTGATGAAACAAGTGTGTTTGGAACCTCGAAAGTTGTTTTATGTAAAGCTGTGTCTTTAGCAGTGTCTCTCTTGATTCTCTAAACAAGGAATTACATGAGGAAATGGAAATGACAGTTTTCCCTTAGTGTTTTGAAGCACATTTGGTTTTCCTCTGTTAGCAGACCAAGTTTATCTGTATTCCAGTCTGGTGAAAATCATCTTTCTCCATCTAAAAAAATAAAAATGTAACTCACAGGAAATAACTTCAGACTACAACCTTAGGCTACAACTTTGCTACAGTCAAGAGTGTTAAAACTACTTATCACCTTATAAGTTTCAACTGCAATTCAAACGCCGGGTGCTCTTTTAAACCTTAATTTTCCAATTTTTTAAATGTTAATTTTTCAATTCCTTTTAAATATTAATCAAGTCTGAAAATAAATATTTCCAAATTGCATCGTTGAAGTTTTCAGAAAAAAAGAATAGATGCTTGTACAGACAGGGGAAACCTCAGAAGAGTCAGGCTCTCCCACTCTCTCCATCAGAATGAATTTGTATTTCTTCCCTAATCTAAGAAAAACCATAGAGGATGAATCAGGAGTTTGAAAAAAAATTTAAATATATTGTAAAATATATAACAAAAACATTATATAATAATATTGTAAAATTAATTGTAAAGGGAATGAGAAGAAAAGGATGGCAAAGATAGCAAAGGGGCCATCTGCTGCCTTAGAGGTGTTTGTCCTTTGTCTTGTGTTCTTCCCTGCCACCTATTCAAGCATTTCTGTATCACTTATCACAAAGATCTAAATACGTTTAGGCTCCGCTGGCAGCACTGCATGATTTCTGTCATTTACTTCTTCCCACTTCATGTTCCAAAGACATAGGAAATACGATTGCTTGGCTTTTAAATAACCTTGTCAAAGGTGTTTGAAGTCATATATTAGCAGATCTGAATCTGGAATGAAAGAATTTATGGCCAGTGCACTCTTTTAAGTTGTATATCTGTTTATCTGTTCCTCACTTACAAGTGCCTCTAATTAAGCTATAAACTCCTAGTTTCTACTTAACCATATGGGTAGCCTGGGAAGTTTGCTACAGTAATGTAATTTACCCATTCTACAGCCACGTCTGCAATGCAAATCCAGCATGGCTGGTTTAAAAGTGTTATAACCGGCTCTGTTTTTCACAACATGGATGGAAATAAGGCATGTCCAAGTTGCCAACTGTAATCCTGAAACGGTACAGACAGTTTTCTCTTTGGACCTACAGGACTTTGTGTCCAAGAGAAAACACACCTACTGCAGACAGCAGGAAAGATAAAAAATGACAAATGCAATTAGTGAGGAAGGGACAATAATATTTTCATCAATTTTTTTCATTTTCTGTGGGAACTACTTGGCTGTCCTGTGTTTTTGTTGCATTCTATCCTCAGGTACTGTTCACAGGTTTTAATTGCATGCACTTTTCATTCACTTGAAGTGTGGATAATTTGAGGATGGAGTCTTGTCTGCCACTGGAGTAGGCTGCGAGAGGGTACAAGGAAAGCTTACACATAAAAAAGGCGCAGAATTACGATATCTATTTGTATATCTTAATCTTCTGTTAAATATTTCAAAAATATCTATGCAAGAAAAAAATGTGAACCACTGATGAGCAAGTTTAAAGGGGGCTTGAGTCCCATGTTTTGTACTGTAGCATAGTAAAAACCCCAAGTTCCATGAGACTGTTGCCCATTTTACGAAAAATGTTTTCTGAAATATGTTCTATACTTAGAACTTTTCTGTAGAAAGTATTGCTGACAGTTATCATTAATTTCATATAAAGAATGCAATATTCGGCCTACTTTGCAGGAGGTTAAAATTTAAAAATGTGAAGTATGAGAACTTTTTCTGTGATTTCGAAGTAGGAGGAAAGTCTCTGTACAGATTCACACAGTACCCTGAAAGAAAATGCCTAGAGCAATCCATCAGACCTTCTTTTCCAATCCTACCTCTTCCAGTGAATACTTTAAATATTTCTAATTATATTTAAAGGATCTTATGTTTACATATGGAAACCATATATACAGAGTTGCAGTTGCAACTGCAGGTAAGCAAACAAGAGTAGCTCCTTGTGTAACAAATATGTAATCTCGCACTGATGTAGCTTTGCGGCTGGCCTGGAAGGGATGGCTGGACCAGACGACCCTCACAGGAGCGTTCCAACCCTGATCCTGTGATCCAGAGCTGTTTTGTTATTGGATTCAGCCAATACAGACACCCCAGGTCTGACTATGTTGTCTAATTGCTAAAGCGCTGTAAGTATGGGGAATAGAAAAAGGCCATGCCCGGAGATGGGGAGTTTTGAGTGAAACATAGCAGTCTTTACACTGACTTTAGGCCACCCCACAGACGTCTGTGATGGGTTTACTGTGTATTAAACCAAAATTTTTGTTAGACTGGGGGCTAGATTTGAATTTTGTGCAAGGTCCGATTGTACTGTTTTGTTTTGGTTTAGCTTTTTTCTAAGGTGTGGAGCACAGACCAGCTTCTTTGGGGATTTTGGGAGGGAAACAGTGCTTTAATTTCTGCTGCTGCGTTCTATAATGCTGTACATTGGATTTTTACTTTCGCTTTCTACTACTTAGTCTTTCTTCAGGAGGGGACTCCATAATGGATACAATGGCCATTCTTTTCCTATATGTGCCTCTAAGCAGCAGTAGGAATGCCTCAGTTTCCCTGTTTGCATGCAGAGAATAAAACTGTCTTACACCACATGGGTCATATAAGGCTTAATTAATCTTTATGTAGCACTTGCCTTTTTCAGACAAAGAGCTGTATGGAAGCACATCAGTTATTAATATTAACAAGAACAGCTTGTTAAAAATGTCTGTAAGGTGTTTTGGTGTTTTTGGGACATTTTTACTGGAATCAAGTAAGTGGACTGGCCAAAGCAATTAGGCATAAGCTTTCAAATGCTGGTCTTATAAACCCAACTCTTTTCTTTGGCTTGTACCCAGCGATATGTTTTTTACCAGGTGTATAGAATTGGATTTAAAAAAACCCCAGTCTTACTAATGAGTTTTCAAACTGTCATTAAGAGGGTTGTTTTCCCCTTAAGCTTGGAAGGTGTACCACTTTTGTCTTCTGTATCTGCATGAACCTAAAATTCTACACCAAACCTCTGAGTGCTGTATGGTTTTTCAGGGTAATCGGAAATCTGGTCACTGGTGGGTCAAAGCAGGGGTAGACTGAGGAGTACTATGAGTCCCATCACAGTGTCCAGGTTTGATTTCTTTTCCCATGAAACCTGGGTGTAGCATGCAAGGAGGGAGGGAATTGCATCCTGCCACAGGGTCAGGACAAAGCTGGAACGCCTGCTTGCATTTTGGAGAGGGAATGACTTCTCAGGCTTTCCAGTTGAAGTATTGTTCCAGTTTACTGTATCTCCTTTTTTGATTTATTTTTGCAATAGTCTTTCATTTTTGTATAAGATCCCTCCTGCTGATTTTTGTCTGTTTTGTTTGTTTTGGCCTTATCCTATGGCTCCATAACTTTTTCAGCTGTATGGTCCTGCCTAATCTCTGTTTAAAAGTAAGCTGAATCCTTGCATAGCCAGCTAAAAAGGCATTTCTTATGGATTTCTTTCATGGGCACCTTCCCTGGATGCTTAACTCTTTATGTCCTTCCTGGGCTAAACTGTTATCCTTAAATGAAGGCTTCACACCCTGATGTTGATCACAGATTATTCCATTGGAACAGGCTATTCTTCTAGCCTAGTTATTTCCTGTGGGCTAGGCTGAGATGAAAAAAGCAACATTTAGTTTATGATACATATAAGTAATGCCAGTCCTGTTTCCAAGATCTGCTGCAGTGCCTTGTGCTCCCTTCTGCCAGAGCTGGAGTCAGTCCTGTGAGCTGCAGTGACGTTTGGAGCAGCTCTTGGAAAACATCCCAACATTTCTGTAACTGTTCCAGCCACGGATGATTGTACTCTGCCTTCTGAGTGGTCTCAGATGAATCTGGTTGCATTCAAGAAACAATGGCAGAATTCCCTGCATTTCTCTAACTCCAAAAGAATACTCAGAAACCCAGTTCCTGAGTTTGCATATCTATTTCCCAGTCCCACCAGTCTCCTATCTGCATGAGACTACAATGATTTTTCACAGCGTTTTCCCCAAGAGTGTGTGGCTGTTTCATTGCATGGAGGTGTTTCTGTTTGAACAGGAGACACCAAGGTTGAACAATCTTCTGTTGTCCCCTCTTTGAGAGATGAAATATCTTCGAGAGCAGATGTCTGATCCCCCATCCAGTAAGACATTTGATTCTTAAGATTGATCCAGTTTTGTAAGTGCTACACAGAAAAAAAAACCCAAAACCCCTTCATAGAAGGCAATAAATATTATTTTGGATAAATAACCCTAATTATTTGAAGTATCTTTTATGATTAGTAAATTGAATTTGCTTTAAAATGGCACTTTGGGAAGCCAGGGTGTTAGAAGTTAAGGATAATGTGCCACACTATTTGTCCTTTTCCTTCTCTGTAAAGGTAAAAGTGTAAATCTCAACCCTAACTTGATTAGCTTTTGTTTCACTGTGTTACAGTTTTACATTATTTAAACATATTTGGTTATTTAACTATGCAGAGATCTTTATCTTTTACTTAAATGTAAATTGCAAAGTACAATCGCTAAACAAATTGATTGAATACCATTGATTTTTCATCAAATAATTGTAGGAAATCTTGTAATCAATTATTCATCGTTCTTAGCAAAGAATAGATGACATGAAGAATAAGCTGTAATTAAGACAAAGCACTACTGGATTCTGTACTGATAATTTCTTTTGAAATTACAATTCTTGCAATTATATCAAATTGAAATTAAAATGTGAGTAGCCTGATTGAGGCACTGAGTAATGATTGTATAAAAGTGTAATCTGAAAGAGCCTATTCATGTATGGGGACAGAGATGACATTTGATGCCTGAAATATTTTCTATTTTCCCCACCCATTACTTCTGTCTAATGCAAGCATGCTATTATTATTATAGATTTTAGTCTCCTCCATTATTATGTGACCAATGTAACAATTACAAAACATAAAACACATTCTTAAAAACAAATTAAATACTTAATTCCTGTGCTAAATTTATCTTTAGCCTAATTTGTGTTTTTCATACTTGGTGCCAAAAATGAACATGGATTTGCATTGCTATAAGAATTTAGTTTTACACGTCTTACAGATTTTTAAATTTACTAATTCATTTGTTATTTCCATGAATAAAGGACCTGACTTGCTGGGCATTTAAATCAATGGAAAGTACCCTTCTGTCCTCAGTCATGTAGCATACCTAGAAAAAGATTCTCTAAGAAACAATACAAACCTCAGCATTAGTCTTGACCATAACCACTGTTAATGAAATAACTTGTCAGTCACCTAGACTCAGGTAGAAGTGAAGTCTGATCTTGACAGCAGTCCCCAGCATATTTCAATACTTCCTTCAAGTATTCAGCAGTTTTTGATCGTCGTGCTAAAAGTGAAAGGAATGAAATTATCTTCCATCCAAAGTAGTAAACTGGAAGGTCACTAATGTACCAGATTATATTTCATTTTCAAATTAAAAGAGAAATACTTCAGAAGGATTGATAAAGTTAAGGGATTTTTTAACACCAGAGATGAGCTGTTCTCTGGAAGTAATCATTATTCAAGCTATGTAACTGAATGCTGCTATTAGTTGCAAATAATAACTTCACATGACATTGTTTTGATACTGATAGGATGAGTGCAGTAATACACAGAGCACAAATATTTAGGTAGATTTGAAATTCATGTACTGGGAATACACTTTCAGATATGATTAGGACCATGATTTAGATATGAGCTGTCTCACAGTTTTTAAGGTCTTTTTGCCTCAGCGACATGCATTATAACAACCAGTTCAGAGCCATAAATGCAGAATTTGCAGGTAACATATATGCACAAGGACAAATGCATTCCATTGCCTAAATGGCCATTGGTTTGGAAAATGAAAAGAATAAACGGAATTCAATCAAATTTAAATAGCATTTTAGCTAGACCTGTGCAGTGAGGCAGAAATGGTAATGTCATCAGAACTATTTCTTTTCTCTCTCCTCTCTGTTAGACAAAACGCATTTTATTGTGTCTTTAAGTATCAACAAATTAATTATTTTCAAAATTTGTTGAAAGTTACTTTGAAAAATAAGTGTGAAAAAACCAGACCTCAAACAAAATAAAAAATCCTCAGATTTATATTATTGAAAGTATGCAAAAAAAAAAAAATCTGCTTTCTATGTTTTAAAGGCATATCTTGTTTTCAGTATTTAATATTCTTTATTCAAATTATTTGTATTCCCATGTATCAGGCAGTATTATGTTATTTCTATTTACTTACTGGCTCAAGACACTATGCTGCTAGTGTGTATATTGACAAATTTAGGATTCTGCTTCCTTTAGCAATTTGAAATTACTTCGGAATGTATTTTTGGAAAACGTTTGAGTTCTAAAACTTGGTAACATGGGAGTTCACAGAAACATAACAGTTGTAAGTAAATTAATCAAAGAATGCACTTTGGGGATGGTTAAGAGCCAGAAATCCAAGAGAAAGGAAAGAGTATAATGAGTGAGCAGCATTTCTGAAAATTGGAAATGTTTGCAGAATTTGAATGCTTGTTTTTTTTCCCACAGTTTTTGATAATTAAGCATTGATCTGTGTTTCAGGTTTCTCCTCTTCCTTGGAGTGTCACAACACAATTTGCTACAGCCATGACAGCTCCCTTTAACACTAAGTCTCTGTCTAGATCCAGTCAGAGGGGAGTGTTGCCAAAATTTTGTACTTTTTCTTTCTCTGTCCTGTAAGGTTCATTGTATATTAGTTGCCTTTCTGAGGTGTCAACAATTAAGTAAGCTGAGGTACTGGATATAAAAAGACATCCTTGTTCATTTGGAGATGTCATTTTCTCAGGCTCTGCCTAACAGTCTGTCAAAGTTGATGTGAAAATATGTCAAGCCACCTGATCTATCAGTTAAATATGCCTTATATTCATTTGTTTGCCTTTTACATAGTAAAGTGTGATATAATGGAAACTTCAGAAAGTCAAAATAAAGAAGTCAGCAAAGCAGGATTTGGCAAACTCACACTGAATTACTTGGCCAGTTCATGCTAATTGGGAAGAAAATTTCTCAGGACTGAGTGTACTCTTCAGATTATAGAATCATAGCATGGTTTGGGTTGGAAGTGACCTCAAAGGTATCCAGTTCCACTCCCCCTACCATGGGCAGGGGCACGTCCCACTAGACCAGGCTGCTTAACGCCCCATCTAACCTGGCCTTGAACAATTACAGGGATGGGGCATCAACAATTTCTCTGGGCACCCTGTGCCTCACCACCCTCACTATAAAGAAGTTCTTGCATATATCCAACCTAAATTCACCCTCTTTCAGTTTGAACACAAAAGATTGTTTTGAGATTCTGTGTAATACAGCATAATTTTGTTCTGTACAATGTTTAATTACATCAAAGGAAAGCACTTGAGCCAATGTGCCTAAAATTGGGTACAAAAAAGACAGAATAAAAATCTTTTGTAAAATCTGTTAGCACATTTCCTTCATACTTAGAAAACAGTATTTTCTTGTGCCTGATAGCTCAGATCTCTTTCATTCTTCTTATTGTACTAATCTGAGAAATTTGCTCACCCACAAAGATGCCTTACAAAGTTCCTTTTCTTTGATCCAGTGGCAAAACTGTACCTTTAAATGTAATCAGTGGGAAATCTGTCAGGATTAGTCAGTACTTGTCAAATCTACGTCAAACCATGGCAAAATCTCACTGACCCCTAGCTCATGATTTATCAAAAGCAGCTAATACACACACAAAATGAAAACGGATTTTAAGAAAGGAAAAACAAAGCAGAAATTACATTCATTAAGTGAAAACATTTTCTTTTCTAATGTGTATACTTTTGAAGTTAAGACTTTGTGGAGGCTGGTAGGCCTGTTGACCACAGAACCATGAACGTCCCCGCGGAGGGAAGAGCCCTAGGAGGCACTCAGGTTATGGCGACAGACAAGGCCTCTCCTAGGATGCTCTGTTTCATTATGTTAATGTACCCCAGTTCTGTTTCCCCGGTTGGCCCATTGGCCTCCCTGCCCCTTTCTACCTTATCTAGAAGGTTCTCCTATTTCCCCTGTTCCCCCCATTGGCCCTCTCTCCCTTGCCGCTCCCTCAGTTTCCCCATTGGCTCCCATATCCCAGCCCTGCCTGTGCACTGACCCCGTGCCCTCAGGTTATTGGTCCCTGGTGCTCTCTCTCCACCCCTACTGACCCCAGATATAAACCTGGGCCCTTCCACTTTCACACTCTCTTTGTCCTCTCCTTTGTCTCCCCCCATGGATCTACTTCACGTGCGTGCCTGGAATAAACTTCTCCCGTGGACTCTACACGAGGACCCCTCCCGCCTCTTTGCTGTCGGCCTATCCGGCTATCCGGTTCGTGTGTGCGTGTGTGTGCAGTGGCCTGCCGAGTGGCTCCCAGCTGGAGATGCTTTCGGAAGGTTACGGCTTACCACCACCAGAATCCCACCATAACAGACTTGGTCAAAGACACAGCAGACAATACCATGACAGTTAGGAGAATAATCTCTTTTGAAAATTTGTACCTGCATTGATACTTCCTAAAAGGTGGTCCTGGCTTGGAAAATTGAGGGAGTGCATGCCAGTTGTAAGAAGTTCAAGCTCAGAGTCACACAGCTGTTGGTGGAGAGTGTGATTCCCATCTTTCATACATCAGTCTGGTCACCAGAACACTAACATGAGGCTTGACTACCTTATTTCTCTTCCATTCACAGCTTAAGGGCTAAAATGAATGTCTCCTACCTTGCAGAAGAATGACTTGAAAACCATACTGGAGAAACAGGACACAGGGTTCTTGGGTGGTGGTACAGCTTTGACAGCAGCAGTGAAGGGCTTTTGCTTCCCTTACTCCCTTATTGGGGGCCAGGGTGCTTGTTTAACAGGTTCCTCTTCAGGAAGAGAGCATTCAAAAGTGAGGGGTGCAACACTGTGTCCACAAAAGTTCTTATCAACCACAAAGGTTTTTATCAATCTGACTCCTATAAGCAAAATTTATGACCTCTTTAGAGTCTGATTTATTATTCACAGAAATGTAATGCAAGAGAAGCATCCTCTTTTTTTTTTTTTTTTCCTTTTTGTTTGTTTTGCCTTGTTTCACAAACAAAAGTGAAATACAAGGTGCAGGGTGCTGTGAGGGTGAGTGCGTACAAAATGTATACAAAGTAATGGGTATGTTTGGTGGACTAGTTGGACCTGGAAATCCTGAAACAAGTAGATGCTCTTTCCTTGGTTCACAAAAATATCAAGGGGCGAAACTCCACTCTCAGATACTCACTCATAACTTCTGCTGAGGTCAGTGAAAAGTGACTGTTTTACTCTGAAAGCAGAATTTTACCTGGAAAACAGAATCTAGTAGAGACTATACTACTCTCTTCACTGCTAGAAATTTGCTAGCATTGCTTTCTTTACCTGCCTCCCCTTCCAATTCAAATGGAAAAAGTTGACCTTGTGTCTTTGAGAGGCTGAGTTACTATCAGTGTGCAAAATGATACTTCTTCAATGCAGCAGGCTTGCAGAAGGTGTGGTGGAGGGTGAAGCAGTGTGCTAGTAAATACATTCAAGAGGGGAAATATCAAACAGTGGAGATAAATCTTGCCACAATCATTTAAATCAGTCCCATTGTGGATATTGTTGGAGGTGTTGCACTTCACTTGATTCCTGTGACCAATTCCCTGTTATACATCAACATGGCAGAGAGAGTTCTGCTCTCCATGACTCTCCCCCTGAAACTCTGAGATGCATGCAAGTCTTCATGTCCTGCATGCAAGATCCAAGTCACAGAGGGGTCCTTTAAGAGGAGTTCTAAAGATGAAAATATGTAAATAATTTAAGTACAATTTCTTTGACAAATATAGTAGTAATAAAAGATGTAAGGCTGCTACTCCAGTCCCTAGGACCACATGATTGAAGAAAATACACAAAGAATAACCTCCAACATAAAAAGAGTAACCAGAGCCTACTGAGTTTCTCAACAACATCCTATTGCTATTAAATTCAGCAGTAGCAAGCTTCTTAACTATTACTCATATTTCATAGAGAACCTGCTTCACCATTTTCTCTCCCTGCCATTTTTCAGGCAGCTGTCTCTAGATATCTAGGTTTCCTAATTCTGCCAAGTGTTTCAACCTGATTTCATGTTTTCCTCCCCTGCCTACATGTTCTTCATAACTTCCCAGATACGAAAGTATAAGGATCTGGGATGCAACAACACTCTTCCCCAGCTATTTCCGCTTCAGTCTTACTTGGTAGGCTGAACCTAGTTTTAAAGATACTGTTGTGTGGAAGTATTCATTGTGCTTCATCACATTGACTAGGTAGAATTTATACTCATAAACAGCTAACCATTCTTCTATCTTACCTATGCAGTGTTGCAGTTTCAGAAAGCAAATAGATCACCATAAAATAGATGTAGAGGAGGAGGATGCATTGGAAAATGTGAAAAGTCTAACCCAATACTTGCTTCAAACCCAAAGCCAGCATTCACTTCAAACCCGAATTCCCATGGTATACATGATCTTTCGTATGAACCCAGGGGTTTGTCTTAACTCATAACACCCATGTCATTCTGTACAGTTTTCATTCAAGGAATTTGATGCATGCTTTATGCCTATATGCAGGGTGAAAAACCATTGTTTTGAATTAGGATTTCCTCATTTTCTCACTAGTACTGTGATAACTCCAATAGCTGGTATAACTGAATAGTATAATGACAATTTATACTAAGAGCTGCAAAAATCTGCGTCAGAAACTGAGGCCAAACCTGAAGCTTGCCTCTCGTGTGAATGATTGATTAGCCAATTTTCCTACTGGAGTGTTGAACTGTGAACGTAACTGATAGCTGCCTGTTTAAGTACAGCTTGGTCACTAAAAGTAATATGAAATGTGATAAACTGGGTATTTTGTGAAATGGAGTCCCAAGAAATTTCTAGTTGAAGAAATAAAAGAAGTCACTGGAAAGCAGCTTTAGACACAATATCTCATCTTTCCTGCAGGTGTGGTTGTATATAATCAGCCTGTCTGGGACTCTCAAGGGGCAGGAGGAAAGAAATAGCACAATCCTATTTTAGGACTTGGTATTAAGAGCATGTGCAGCAAACACTGAGGTCCCAGGCGGGTGGGTGACAGGTTGCAGTCCTTGCATGCTTTGCAGTCCTCTCGTAGCTGCCTCTGCCATGTCCCCAGCAGCCACAGGGAAGACAGCAGGGCTGCTGAGGACAGCCAACAGAACTCCTTTCCACTTGTGCATGAGCAGGCAACCTTTTCTGTAGGAATGTGGAAGAAGGAGAACTCCAAATTAACCCCCCAGGAGAGAAGGAAAAGAGGGAAGGAAAAGAGGGTGTCAAGAAAAGACCCAGCAGTTCAGAAGGACTGTGGGCCTTGCCCTCCAATCCCTCCTCATCTTGCTATCTCAGAAGAAGACATCTCCCTCTTCAGGACAAAGGGATGGGAAGGGGCTATTTCCTCCCTAGACTGACCCCATGAGATGTGGAGCCTCCAGTACTGCAGAAGGCACAAGGGTGATGCTAGGTCAAGAAACAGATGTGAGTCTGGGGGCTGAGCTGATCTATAACTGGAGAGGGTGTGCCTGCTTTTGCTCTCTGGGTTGAGCTGCTCAGAAAGTTAAGTTGTAGGTGTGGGGATGAATTTGTGTGGAAGCGAGGGACACATAATGCCCAAACAAAACCATAGTGAATGGACTATAGCTGTGGCTCCCAAGTGGGAGTCTTGTAAAGAACTTCCAAAAGTACTTCTCAATATTCTCTATATTTTGGATCTGGCAGTGCTGTAAACACTATATGGATATCTAGCAAGGAAAGATATCATCTAAAAATAAGATCTAAACTTTCTAATGAAAAATGGAAGAGTCAGAAAAAAGCCTCCATGTATTTGGGAGATCATCATACGTTGGCCTAGGGTAGGAGTCACAACTTTTAAGTGCTTGAGGTTGACAGGAGTTGGCAAGTACTGATTCAAAGTTCCAGGGTGTAATGTGACAGGCAAATGCTCCTTTGAGATCACTAATACATGTCCTGGGGAAAGAAGCACATGCTATAGTGTTTGGAGAGCAAGTGAGAACATCCACTAATTGTGCTTTCCTTCAGGTTCCTGTGGTAATAGGGTTGGGGGTTTTTTTTTTCATAGCTGGTTTCTATAGACAGACCAGGCATTTAAAAATCTCTATACAGCCACAGTGCAGATGTAGTTCTGGGAGATATCACTGAACACACTTTTTCCCCCTGGTGTTTGAGTTAGACTCACTTGCACTGCAAATCCCCCACATTTAAATCCTTGTATATAAGATGTATCATACACCATCTTCAAAATCACAAAGTCTGAGAGAGGAAGCTTAGCTGGAAGACATTCAGCTAAGAAATGTCTGCAATAAATTTTATTCTCATTTTTTCTCAGTTTCTCCCTCTCTTCCAACACACAGCTTTGATAAGAAAGGATAGGAGATATAATTACCCATTTTCTCCCCTCTTCCTACACTTATACTTATAAGAGCAGTACATTTTGGAAAGCCTGAAGTGTGGGAAAATAATAAAACATTACATCTGTTTAGCCAGAAAAAGACAATATTAAAAATCTCGGAATGCTCAGATGTATTCTCAGCCTGATCTAAAACAGAACAGAGGGGAAAAAAAATCACTAGAGTTTCATAAATTCTAGGTACAGCTTTGACAGGAAATGTAGTACAGGGGCGAGATCATGTGCTTTGCATCACAGAGTCAGCAATTTCTGGCCATGGTATGGGCATATCTGTTCCTAAAGAGAAAAAGACATGCCTGGGATACTCTTCATAGAATCACAGAATGGTTTGGGTTGGAAAAGACTTTAAAGATCATCTAGTTCCAATCCCGTTGCCATGGGCAGACACACCATCCACTAGGCCAAGTTTCTCAAAACCCCATCCAACCTGGCCTTGAATACTATTCTGGGGAGCTGATCCCCTGCCAGCCGTTCTGATCTCTTGTGGCTTAAATAAACCTGGAAGAACATTTTCACAATTAAAAGCTATGCTGTTAAAAATCCAGGAGCACTCACCTCCTGGTTTCTGAGCAGCTCGAGCTGTTACTAGCTGATGTCAGGCTAAGCCTGCTGGTGTGTGGTCTGTGAACGCAGCCAAGGGTCTGGCCTGGTGTGTCTGACTGCTCTAAGTTACACTGGTGCATGTGGAGCAGACCAAATCTGCTAGCAGAGCTGCAGTAAAGCTGGATCAGTCTGCTCTGAGCCAGAGATTCCAACAGCAGGAGGTTAGAGCAACAAGGAGAAATAGCTTCCTCCGACTGCGTGTCCCCACCCATAATATGACCACGAGTCGGTGTAGGTCCCTGAGCAGAGCTGCCCTGTGCTCTGGCTCCTGAAGCACGGACACAGCCGCCTTTGTCGGTGTGTCGTGGTGCTGCAGTTACAAGAGCATCCTCTGTTAAAAGGAGTAATTTCCTCTCTGTTTTGGCTCCTGGGGCTCTTAAGAGTTAATGTCCTGGAATAGGATCAGTTCAAAAACCAACTTGATTGATGAGGGGCTTGCACCTTTATGACCCAAAACCAAACCAGGATTTAGTCTTTGGTCAAATGCTACATTTGTTACGGGAGATTTTTTGTTCTCGGGTTTGACCTAACTCTACGCTCCTCAGCTAACACAGCAGTTCTAAAGCACAGTAGTCTATCAGCTAGTTCTCAGTTCTAAGCAACCTGAAAATAAGGGCTATATGTTGCAGTACAATACCAGCATGAAATGTTCATTTTTTTTAATGCAGGCTCCAGATCTTTTGTGTTCAGTGTCAGAGGAAGAGATATCATACTAGTAGATGCAAAGTATGAACCCTAACAGATTCATATTAGCTAGAAAGAAGGCAAAAAAAGACCCCAAACCAAAACGAAAACCAAAACCCCACAAAAAGCAAGAAACAAGGCAGCACGGAATATCCATTGAGTACAATGGAAAATCCTCACAATAAATAAATTCCCATATTTCTTCCTTACTGCTGTTAAGAATAAGTGGTCTAAAAGACCAAACTCCCTGAAATCCAGTTGAGAAAAGGCCTATTAAACTAGGGTGGGGAGAACTGAAATCAATCTCCTCAATTAATTCTCTGTTTGGACTCCTTTTAAAGCTGTAGCACATGTTATTCTTCTTTAAAGGGGGATTTAATACTTGGACAAATGTTCTCACATATCAACAAAATGTGAAGTCACTTATTTACTTTTTCCATAGCCTTTCCTGATTAATGAGAAAAGATATTTTTATTTTGAATAAAGGTCTATAACTTCCTGATGATTTTTGTGCTTGAACTTGATCTCTGGTAAACTAATATAAATCAGGAGCAACTTGGTTGAGACCAGTGAAGTAAGATTAGCAGAGGAGCAGAGCTGTACTCATAATAGTCATACAAAAGATCTCTCTCCTAAATTTCTGTAAAAGTATGCAAGCCCACAGTATGAATCAAGTATAATCAAGAGCAGAATTTAGCCCGAAAGGTTGCATGTAAGATGACATGCATTGCTGTGGCAGCAGACTGTTGTCACATACACAGAAGTTTTTCCTTTCTTCCTGCACCACTGAGAAGATCCTTGAGTTGTGAAAAAGGAAACTATTATTCAGGAGTAAACATTGAAAACAGTGATGGAACAGTTTGGAGAATATACAGTATTACTGAGCAAGTAAATTTTGGTTTACTTCCTGGTGCTTTTTGGACCTTTTCTTCAATATTAAACTCTTTCTTCAAGAAAAATAGCATGAAGGACAAAGCTGCAGCAAAGAAAGTACATTAACTTTTGCAATGGTTTCATGTGTTTTCTTGCTACTTAAATGTAATGTTTATCTAATAAACAGTATTTCAGTGTTAAACAGTAACTCTCTGTCCCATATTGAATGTCAGAGCGTCCTTCAGGAGTTACTATGATGCCTTTGAAAGCAGTTTTTCTCTAATGAAAAGACATACTATGTCACTGGAACAGGGTCCCAAGGAAGGCTGCCCACCACTTTCTGCCTCTGGGGAATCTGGCCTCAAACACAACCCCGTGTCAATCTTTCTCACTTGCTCACTTTCTCCCTGGTCTGGAGTAAACCAAGCAGTATCTTGGAAAGAACATTTATCAAGACAATGCCACAGTCCAAAGTCAAGCCAATAGTTACTGCATGAATAGGTTTTAAAAAAATATTTTTCTATTGCTTTTCCTGTGGGGATGAAAATAGAAACGGTTTTTTCAGACTTTCAGGTCTTAACTACTGAAGGACAGTGTGCAATATTAATTTCTTTACTTCATTAGGGCTACTTGCTTGCTTAAAACTCTGTGTGCTTTAGCATGTTTTTGAATTAATGCTGTATGTGGTACCCCACCTCACAGCCCACCTCACAGAAAACAACCTTGAAATAAAATGAAATTACTATTTTGCAACTACGAAATTTAAAAACAAGCTTCTCTTCTAATTCTTAAACAGAGGAAATTAAATTCATACTTTCCAGTACACTTAATCCTGAGCCATTTGACATATTTGAACATTAGCCATTTACACTGGTGTATAAAGTGAGTGTGGCTTTCAGAAATGCACTGTTCCTGTAGACTGTTGATCCAAATTGACTGTCAAAAGCTATCTGAAGAATTTCAGCAGCTGACCTGCTTTATCATGGCCACCAGCTGCTAAAAGCTGTAGATGGTGATGAGAGCTTAGGTGAGAGAGAAGAATATGGAGAGAAGTTAAAAGACAGGAGGGCAGAGAAGCTCTGTGAGCTCAAGTCTTTGGCACTTGTTTCTTACTCATTAAAGAGAAGTTGTAGTTCAGTGGTACCAACTGAATTGGGCCCTTAGGTTTGAGTCATTCAGAGAGAACAGGGAAATGATAAGCTACAATATTTATTTCAAGCAAATGAAGTAAAGGGTTATACGATTCATGCCTTGTGTTAAACTGTTCATCATCCAGGAACTATAAGGATAAAGCTGATTAAACTGTGGTGACTCAATCTGGGATTTGTCTCATAGGACTTTAGCACAGATAGCCATATTTAGGGTGGCCAACAAACTCCCCACATAACTACTGAAGAGAAAGAAATTGAGTAAGGTTTATCTGGCCTTCTGTAGCTCATTTGCCTGTTTCTTTCTGTTAACAGTAAAGGGAAGATGGATAACTAACTCAGATACAGTCAGGTATGTTCCATTAGGTGAGCCCTGTTTTGTTGTCTTTGATTTAACTTGGTTTAGGAAAGAGGAGAATAAAGGAGTTAGCTACTCTAGATTCCTCAGCAGATTTAGATTTGAGGTACCCAAGTTCCTGTAGTTCGCAAGACTTGTACAAAAGGTCACCTTCCCTGCTCACAAAATGAATTTTATTACTAGAAAAAGGTAATAAATTAGGGGAACAAAAGAATTTTTGAAAAGCAGCTGTTCCTTTCTTGCACTGCCTCACTGTTTTCCCAAGCTTCATTTTTTTTGGTCTTGAACAGGACAAAAAAGAACATGAAGAACATGGGAGTGAATTAAGACAATGAACAAGCACTTTGCTGAACACACTGGAGATATAGCTGAATTTTAACATCTATTTTCTATTACCACTGTTTCTCTTACTCCTTTATGTTCACTCCAAGCAAGTGGAATGCCATTGGCTTGTTATCACAATCCTGAAATAAGTCTTCCCATTTATGTGATTGCAGCACTGCTCTTTTGCATAATAAAATTCCTGTAGAAATTTGGCCAAAATGGATAAATATATTCTGGCAGCAGTGATGGTGTTCTTGTATCTATTGTACGAAATCAAACAGTCCTGGAGATAAAAGTGGCCTGAATTTTATTTTTATTTTTATTTTTACGTGGCACAGAGAAGGCAACAGAGCATGGGAATGGGATAGAGGAATTCCTGAGATCTGAATTCCAGTTGGATGCTGAGTCTGTGGCCTAGGGCTAGTCTGGCATTTCGGTACTTCAGCAACTGACACCCTATAAATACACCAATAATAGATAGGAACAACTTAGGTCTGGATTTCATCCTGGCCTCAGAAGGCATGAACCCAGGAGCTGCAGACAGTAGTCGCCTGACAATCTGTCTTGCAGCCACAGTACTGAGTGCTGCAGTCACTTTCTATCTTATTTCTAAAATACCTATAAAGCAAGGCTTACGTGTGGCACATCATCCCTCTGTCCACCTTTTCTAATCTATAAAATGGGGCTAACAGGAATATTTTTCTTTTACCTGTGCTTATTTACAAGACTGTCAGATTTAAATCAATGACAGAATAACAGTAAGCCACTATCTTTTTGAAAGCCATCTGAACTCAGAAGTCAGTGTGCCAGTGACCAACGAAGCACCACATGCCAGATTGTGAAGCTCTTCCATTGGTGAACAGATACTCACACAAGGGGTTACACTGATGCCAGCAGAGGTTCACACAACTTTTGACTGTGGTGAGTAAGGAGGGCACAGTCTGGTCCTGCATTACTGCTGATGTTAGATCAACATTAGCAGTGGCTAATAAGAACCAAAGAACTGTGAGATTAAAAAAAAAAGGGAAGAACTATCTAATGACAGATAAAATTTTGGAAGAAATGAAACAAGTGATACAGGAAAATAAGGGATAGCTTTACATACCTAAAAAACAACTGCAAGAGGTATAATTATGTAGCAAGTTTAGTAATACAAAAACTCTGATGTTCTGTTGGAATTAATTGATGTAAAGCATCAGTGTGGATTTTTCCCTCCCTCGCTTGCTGATGTTTGCAATTCAGATGAATGAAAGCAGCCTGATTGCTAATTAGGAAAAGTTCAATAGGTTCTGGTTTTTGAGAGAGTTGTGCTTCCAGAAATTCTTTGCAGCCAGTTCCTCTTATTCCAGCTCTGACAAAATTCCCAACAAAACTCAGCATTAACATGCTCAAGGTTAGATCTTGTCATTGTTACCTGTCTCTGCCTTTGGGGTCACTTAAGGTTGCCTACAGCCCCAAATGAATGAATTACTTATAAAACAGAAGTATGTTTCTTTGAAGCTGCAGTGAGAAGGGGGATATATTGTGAATTACAATACACTACGCATAGCATAAAATCACCCAGCACATACTAAAAGAGCTGACTGTCAACTGATAAGCTGAGCCTGAGACTTAAAGCCTGATCCTGAGACTTACCCAATCTGGGTACTGTCAGAGCTGAGAGGACTGATTCAGTGTTGTGTTGCTCTTGAGCATTGTGCAGGAGGCTCAGCCTGGGGAAAAGTCAGGAACAGTTAATCTCAACTCCTCCTGCCATGAGCAAATTGCCTGGTACACAAGGGAGGCCCTTGGGACGACATCTGTGGATTTTCTTGTGCAGGTTTCTGGGGCAGCATGGGACAGTGGCATGCAGTTGCCCCAGCACAGGACTGCATACTCTGGCTGGTTCTCTACTTGTTCCACAGAAGCCGAATTCTTCTCATCATCCACACTGCAGACATATTGATTAATCCCCACACTCCCTGCTCCACAGGAAAAAAACAAGCAAGGCATGATACCATTTTTTCTTTCTAGACTCCTCTCAAGCATATGTCTGTGTCTATTTTGTGTATGTATAAGGCAGCAAGCCTGGCTGCTCTTTGCAGATCCATGCCCATACTGATTATTGCTAACACAAATTTGCCCTTAATCTTAGAGTTGCATTAGAAAGCCACTGTGACTTTATCTCACATAATAACATAAAACAATCATATTGTGGACTTAGGTCCACTCCAGGTTGCTCGTAAGGACCACTTCTAGTCAAGCAGATCTCTGGAGCTTATAGATGTATGTAGTTTTCTTCTGTAAGAGGCAGAGGCTGAAGGACGAGAGGGTCTGATCCCTGGGAAGCAAATGCAGGACATTTGTTTGCTGAAAGGAGGGCTGCTGGTTTGCCACGTTTGATAATCAGTGTCCTGCTGAGGCAATAAATGTTCAGGACTGCCGGCCTCATTATGTGCTGCTGTGGCTTGGAGTTCCCGTATCAGTAGCCATGCAAGGCATCTGAAAAGGCTGACAAGAAAGAGCTTTGCTTCCAGCAGGGAAAAAGATAAATAGCAGAAAGAGTTCAAATCTGCTATCCTGCTCTCAAGTTTTCCAGAAACTGGTGAGGCAAAATAGAGTGGCAAAATATACACTGGCTGCTGCTAGCTTTGGGTGTGAGCAGGAGCTGAATCTGAGAGCAGACCTTCGTGTAGCTTGGCCATGTGCATGGTGGTCCTACTTCTTCTGCACCCAGGCAGGGGGACGTTCTGATGCTCCTGCACCTCTGACTGACACTACAGCTGCTTCTTCAGGCATCAGGGCAAGCTTGTGATTCTTCCACAGACTGTTACTAAATGAATTTTGCCCTGCATGGTTCAGGAAATGTATGGATATTAATCACCTAAATATTGTCCAATAGATGCTGAAGTAGAGGATGTAGTCTGTAATATACGCTAATCTAAGCCTTTCACATCCCATCAGCAGTGTATTTTCTTTGCATCTCTGGCTTCACGTAGTTCAGGGGGGAAAAGGACTCTTTATACAAATGGGCTTTATAGGAAAAGAAGGCAGGTCTGTCACTGTTGAAGCATGCACACCTGAATAATCCATATTGTCCACGATTCATCTTCAGCTGTGAATGCTGCTAGCTAGAGACCATTATTTGGATTTATACATACTTTTGTTTTATACATACTTTTTATGGATGCGGATCTAGTAAAGGTGGGAATGATAGGCGTAAGCAAAAGCTTGTGTTGTACTTGTTGTGCTTCCTCGTAGTTCACCTGGAGTCTGCTGTGACCTTTGTGTAATATCCCGAGTCACTGAAATAGAAACAGTTTTGAGTATAGAGTCACACTGTGGGGATGAGGCCCTCTTCTGACGCCCAAGTCTGCTAGAAGGAATAACACATCCAGGTTACCTGTACATCACTTGCCTAGAATTGGAGTAATGCTTCCCTTCTGTGTTAAGTGTACTAGGACCGCTAAGCTTAGAATAAAGATAGCACTGCAGTTATAGCTGACATGACTAACATTAGAAAATTATTCTTGAGAGTTTCCCTCACTGAAGACTTTCCCTCAGGCCCTTGAGAAAAACACTTTGATGTAGCTTGGAAAATAACAGAAAAGCTGCTCTGAGTGCTGGGCAACCCACCAAGAGTTCATAAGTTAATAAGACTCAAGAAAGCATTACTGTAAGCAGCCTTTCAGTTTTGGGCCTTAAATTAAGCATATATTTTCCATAATGAAAGAAATGCGTGCCTGGGATTTAAAGAAAATATGAAGAAGGTTGTGGGAATAGGGCATAGTAGGAAAAATTTCCCTGTCATGCCTTGTGCTTCTCTGCATACTAACAACACCACAAACATCAGCAATAACATACAAGATGCTGAATTTGTCTTTCAGCAGCTGTGGAAGGTGTTTAGTCTGGGGTTGTGATTTATGGGTGTTCTGATGAATAATATGGACCATGGCCTGAGAGCATTGAGTAGTGAGTGGTCTTTGGCACACTGAGGGCAAACAACGCATATACAGCTCAAGCAAGCCATGTATTTTTTCCCCTCAAAAACCACGTGTTTTCCTCTCTGTTCCCAATTAATAGCAATCCTTCCTTGAGAACTTTCTCCCTCTCAAGGAAGAATGGAGTTCACAGACTTCATCTTCTTTCTGTTTTTTATTTTAGGATTTTGGGCAACTCCATTATTGTACTACTGAGTCAGTCACACTGTTTAGTGTGGACAGCCTGTAACATCCTGTGCAATGAGGGAAATTATTTTATGAATAGGGAATCAGATGCAGAGCAGGAATTTGTCATTAGATTGTTAGAAAATAATATCTGGAGCATCCTATTTTGAAATTGCATCGCTTTTCCTTGCATTGGTTCATCCTGTTTAGTAATGGAGAAGATAAGAATCTATTAACTCTGTGGAAATCTTGCCAGCATTTCTAAAGATCTGTAGAGCACACTTCAGTATGTTCCTGATGATCTAATCTCTGCCTCAGCCAGGCAAGCTTGTCCTATATTTTCAACTAATTTACAAGAGAACTGCATTTGAGATGAAATATTTTTTATTAAATTGCCAGTAAATCTATATTTTTCATAATAATAACTTGTGAACTTTCTTCTCAATGATTCAGTAGGTAATCATATAAAAGTGTGGAGATTAAATGATTATTACTGGCACAACAAGAGACCTGTGTCTGAGCAGTAGGCACAAGGTAACACTGATAATGAAAGTGAGTTTAGGTTCACCCTCAAAGTATCATAACATACTCTAGAGATCCTTTTGCTCTTTCAAAATCAAGATTTGAGCAAATTTGGCTGTCTGAGAAAATGCTTGTGAATACATATGTAACTTTGTGTGGTTTAAATGTTTGTGTCTTAACCCTGAAAAATGGCAGCGAATGATCTGTATGTGTGTAAATAAATCCTAGAACTACACAGTTTTGGGATACAACACTGCTATGATCTTGCAAGCTGCTTTATTACTTTTTAATTAATTTATTTTCTCAGCTACTTAATCAAATGCTATTTCTAGCCACGAAAGAGGAGAGGGGCTGGTGGATGTTCACATTTATTTGACAAATCTAGCTTTTGTGGCTTTCTAGGTGACAAATTAGTCTGACTTTTGCAGTGCTCTGGCGACTGTAGTGATGCAAATATAGTTTCCTGAATTCACAGGACCTTTTTTTCCTTAATGTTCTTCTTTTTTTGAGTCTTTGAAAACATCTGTACATAATCTTTCCTACAGATGTTCAGCTGTGGTCCCACCTGTAGAAAGACCACAGAAGGATTTGTGTTGAGCTGATCTACATCTTATCCATTCACAGTGTGCTAGAGAGCATCTTTAAGAAGTTCACTGACTGAAAGCTACACCTGATATTTGAACCAGTGTAAATGAGCTTTCAAAGGCATCAGCAATGCTTTCAGATTCCAGCACTCAGGATGTTATTCTGGCTTTTTATACCACCAGGGACATCTCTAACATGAACATGAAAAAGTATTCATGTTTTGCAGCCACTCAAAAGGAGTGGTGTGGAAAACAAGGGCGTGATACACATTTGCTTTTGTTTGATATTGGCCAATGTTTTGTCTTGCATCCCAGCCTTCTGACACGTGTAGCAATTCACATGTGCATAGCACTATGGCTATGGCAGAACTGCCTCCTTCATTAAATTAATCCTGGTGTTTATACCTGACAAAGCTGGAAACCTCTTCAAATTGTATTGCATCATGTATATTTGAGATTTTTTTTCTTCACAGTGTTCCAACATTATTTGCGTAGTTCAATACCTCAGCTGCAGAAGCAAGCAGAAGCTTGGTCTCCACATGTGTCTCAGTGTCTGCTGCTTGCAGCCCCAATAGGTAGGTAAAGCAAGGAGGAAATCTGTTACGGAAGTTTATGATTATTTTAATGTTTTTCATATATGACAAAATCTTGGTTATTAGAGAGATAAATTTTATTTGAATATTTTTAAAACTAAGAATCCTCCTACATCTTCTTTTCAGAGGTGAAATATGTCTGTTACTTTAACTACTATGAGCTATTCTTGGTAAAGTTTTTGTTATCAAACATTTTCCAGTATTTGATTCCAGTAAAGGAATTGTTTGCAAAGGAACCAGGATTTTAAAGCTCATCTGAATCTATGTGGGTGTGCTCACAAAAAAAAAAAAAAAATCTCCCTGAAAGTATGGATATGTGAAATCTATTGCTTAGACATATTTATTTATGTTGATTCAAGATTTGCTAGGAACGGAAATATTTTAAAAATGGTAACTAAATCAAAAACTGCCAACGTTTTGTCAGAAGTATGAATTTCTTCTGATCGCACAACAATAATAATACATTTAAAGTTTGTTTTTCAATGGCTTTACCCCTTGGGACCAAGGAAACATGTGGCCTGTGGTCTATTGTGTGTCAAGGACAAACAGTTGAAAATGGTTGTCTTGGTCTGCTTGAGCCTGTTTCAGAATAAGAGTGTGAAATCTATGGCTCAGCTACTGGTCTTTGAACAAAAGAGTAGAGAAAATATACTTAAACTGAAGTGCTCAGCTGTTGTTATGGTGACACATTAAACTAGTCAATTTTGGCTTAGATCCAAAAAGAGTTAAAGATGTAAGGACGGTGTGGTCCCCTTTTGGAGCACTTCAAATCAAGCTTTCTGTGATCTGTCGTGGAGAAATATCTTTACAACAAGGATGGGAATTTTCACAGTAAAGCACAATACAAAACCTACATTGAAGTCACTCATAGGGTAGGAAATGCCAAATTTAAGGTGCTTGTGCAAGCTTAGCTCCCTTCCTTTGCTGCGTTCTTTGTATGTTTTCCTTTATAGGATCACACTCACCTTACGTAGTAGTTACGCAAAAATTGCCAAATGAGTGATTGAGGTGCTGCAAGGAAAGATGTCTCTTCCAGTACAGCAAGAATCATGCAGAATGGGACCAAACAGTGCCTAAACAGTACAGACAGAGCAATCTCCCCTGCATCCTTTTGAGGAAGGTTTTCTATCGCAGAGCTGCTGAGTGCGTAGAGGCACCAGTAGCATCTCTGTGACCACAAGATGTGCATGTGTGTGTGTGCAGGGGTGTATACATAAATGCCTATTTTTACTGGTAATTTTTCACTGTAAGGTGATTGGAACATGAGGTAATGTAGTCTGGTGTTTTTGTGAGATAATACTGAGAGTTTCAGTTGCATGCCTGTGCGTGAGCATGTACGACATGGCTTGCTGGGAACCGAGCTTGTCACAGTGAGCAGCAGTTCCTGGAGTAAACTGTCTCTGAAACTGCACCCGTCTTTTCCCTTGGGGAGCGTAATTTTTTCACTTGAAAAGTAAACCAATGTATGAGCACCATGGATAATCATGACTGTAAGTGATTTGAGGAATCCTCCACAATCCTGTGAGACCAAATTTTATTTCTCATTTCTGGTAGTCAGTCTGAATGACTGCCCTGGTGAGTTGGGTGTATCTCCTTTGGCTGGAAAAATCTGTTTTATTAGAAAATGGACTTTTACAGAACTAAAATCACCTCTAAAAATGTGGTTGTTAAGAAAAATGGTAAAATAACTGAGGAATATTCACACCAAAAACTGTAAATTGCTCAAGAGAAGCAGGAATCCTGTAAGCACATAAGTCCATGTGCTATTCCATAAACCTTGGGACCACATTAGTGTCTGATCCTGTAGTATTGCTTCACTAAGCATCATCCCTATGAAATTGCCACAGTAATAAGATGGTAGTGACTAGGGAGGTAGTGGCAGTGGAGTGTCTTCTGCCATTATTTGTGCTGTAACCCCTGTGTGGATGACCAGGGGATTTAGACACTTTTATAGGGCATTCTCATGGTAAAAGTATTTCCATGCAGCAAGTACATGAGTAAAAAGTGTTAATTTATGAAGTGGAGTGCAAAAGGAATCCTTGAAGCTCCCAAGTACAGCACAGTCTACATGGGGAGAAAATGTACTAGGACTTCAGGTCCTAAGGGAGTCAGTTCTGGTAATGCAAACCACGCATGGCTTTGGTTTTGAAATTCTGGCGGTCATAATTTAGATCCTAGAATATACTGGGCATAATTTCTGTCTAAAATAGAATATTGGGGGGCAAAAAAAGTGTGGTTACATGGTATGTCTGAAAGTTGAACAGCTGTCAAAGAAAGAGGGAGATTGAAAAAGCAGACACCCCTGCAGCCGCATCCTTGACTTTGATGAATCACAGAATAAGCTGAGTTGGAAGGGACCCACAAGGATCATCACGTCCAACTCATGGCCCTTCACAGCACCACTCCCAAGAATCACACCATGTGCCTGAGAGTGCTGGCCCAATGCATCTTGGACTCTGTCATGTTTGGTGCTGTGACTGCTGCCCTGGAGACCCAGGGCACTGCTGACGCATATTCAGCTTCCCTCAACCAGGGACCTTTCCATGGTATTGTTTTTCAGCCTCTCATTCGTTAGTCTGTTGATACATCCAGGGTGCCTCATCTCAGGTGCAGAATCCGGCACTTTGCCTTGCTGAGCTTCGCATGGTTGGTGATTGCCCAGCCCTCTCATTTGTTGAGGTCTCTCTTAATCCTTTGTGCCTGACCCATAAGCCAGTTGCTCACCCATTACATGATGTGTTTATCCAGCCGTGTGCCAGACATTTTGTTCAGAAGGAGCCTGTGAGAGATCAAAAACTTTACCGAAACNCTCTCATTTGTTGAGGTCTCTCTTAATCCTTTGTGCCTGACCCATAAGCCAGTTGCTCACCCATTACATGATGTGTTTATCCAGCCGTGTGCCAGACATTTTGTTCAGAAGGAGCCTGTGAGAGATCAAAAACTTTACCGAAACCCAAAAAGATTACATCAACTGGTTTCTCTTGATCAGTTAGCTGGGTTACCTTGTCATAAAAGGAAATCAGGTTTGATAAGCAGGATTTTCCTATCATGAAGCCGTGGTGGTTCAAAACTGATAACTCTCCAGCCCAAACACATGTGATTTCCTCAGCTAGCTTCATCAAATCCTCTCTTTTGAGGTCATATTAAAACACCTGAGAATGTGTGCCCATGGCTGAGCAGGAACCAGTGCTCTCCTCTGTGTGTACAGGGCAGGAGAGAAAGATGACAAAGAACCTGACTGTTGCTGTCTGCTGCAGCTCTCTGAGACCAAAGGGAAGGGAGAGGACATGGAAAGGGTCGCAGTAAAGCAAAGGACTCAGCCTGAGATCCAGCATCTGGCAGAAAGCCCAAGTTTCAGATTTGTGAGAAACTGTCTGGGGGAGAGAAATATCTTTACACTAGATGTGAAACAGGAGGGCTGGAGGGAGGTTTGGAGAGGAGCCCAAGAATGAGCACAGCCTGCTGCAGTCGATGGCTCCGGTCAGGGCCTCCCTTTTTCCACATGAAACTATTTCTATTGTCATTAAGTCTTAAAAAGTCATTGTGTATCTGGTTGTGCACATGTGTGTATGCATGTGTTTGCAAAAGTGACATGTTTAGCTTCACATGTGACAACACGCCTTTGGCAGATTCAATGTAAAAATTAACTTGTTCTGTGCCTTTTTTTTTTTTTTTAAGGAAGGATAAAACAAAACCAGATTGAGCTTTTACACTTAAAGCCCTAAGAAAATCATAAAAGTGAATTATGGGGTGAGAATTACTCTTTAAAGGAAAGCTTTACACTGGAGTAAACTTGGAACATTATACATAAAATATTACATATAATATTTATGTGTATAAAATCTGCTGAACTGGCCATTTTCTGACTATTATTTAAACTTCATGTATTTGAGAAAGCAGACTTCCTTTCACAAAAAACAATTTGTTCTAGCTTCTAGCTTCTATTATAAAGTAATAATCCCTGAGTGTCAACACTCGATGCTATTGTCATAAGCTGTCTCCTCTGTGTGCTCTTTGTTTGAGTAATTTGTCTTTTGTAGGTTGAGCATAAAGTGCATTGGTCTAGCAAGCTGAAAGCATGACGTAAATGAGGAGAAGGAAGAAGATGAGGTTGGGAAAGGAGCACGTACTCCAAACAAAAGGCACAATTTTGGGGTGCAGAACTCTTCTAAACCACTCCGTGTCCAAGTTTAGCTTGGTGAGCGAGTCTGAGTCTGGGCAGATATACAGATATTGAGTTCCAAAATTTTGTATTCTTGATATAAGGCAAAGCCCAATGTTTAGACTCAGCCTTTGAGATACCTCAAAAAAGGAAGTGGTTGAGGGTCCCCAGGGAAGGCAGCAAGCAGCAGCACAGAGCTGGTGACCAGAGAAGCACTGGGAAACCTGCCACAGGAGAGGCCCCGGGGCTGCCACACGTGCCCCCACCGTCCCCGCACTTGCCATCAGCCGAAGGGTGACACCCCCAGGGGTGTCCCTGGGGAGTGGTGAGTGGCAGCCACATACCTCAGTCTGACCCCATGGAGCATAAGGACCTCCTTGGAGACAGTGGATTGACTTTCCAAAGTAACTGGGCTCATACCAGCTCTGGATACACATTAGGCAAATGGACCTAAAAGGACAAATGTCCTCTACTGTCCTTACAAGGAAGAAATGGCAGAGAATGAAAGAAAATGCAACAATTATTAATGCTTTCACCCAATAATGCCTAGATGTGCTCAGATGCCATAATGACAAGGTCTTACGAAAGTCAGTGCAATGCAGAATAGCCTGCAAATGCATTTATCTGGGACAATTAGGCCTTTCTTACCCTATCTGTAGAAATGTTTGCTATTTTTGCGGGTTGTCTAGTATTGAGATACTCCACAGTAATCCATGTGAGTTCTCTTTCTGCAAATCCCGTTTGAAAGTTATGACTTGTTCTTGCAGAAATTATTTTGAAATTATTACAAAATTATCTAGAAAGCAGGTAAAAAACAGAGACTGTTCACAGAATTTTAAGCTGTAGAACTGTTAATTCTTTTCTTGGTCAAAGCTGGAACAGAAACTAAGCATTTCAGTGCCTCCGAGAAATCCAGCATATATGATCTTCTCTAATTGTCTGCCAGGGAAAAGCTGTGGTTATGAAGCAATCACTGATCTGATCCCACAGCAGCTTTTCCTCAGTCAAAACACTCTGGTTTTTTCTCATTTGTTAAGCATTGCATTGTTTTAAAGAGTTTCAAAATGTCGTTTCCACAACAAGGATCAACACTGGACTAACAGAATCAAGGTCTATATCCTGGAATGATACGAAGAAAATAGATGAAACATTTAATTGATTTGCACATGTTATGTCTAGAAGAGCAAAACACTCTGAAAGTAATTGAGTAGGTTGCCATCTACACTAAGCAAAGATTTTTAAAACAGAATACTTATGGACAATGCAATTATGCAGAATGCCAACATCTGTGTTGAATGTTTCCAGTGGTATCAAGGAATACACATTTTTCTTAGATTTTAGAACTTAGTGGTATCAGTGAAAATAAAATAAAATGTCTAATTATATCTCTGAAGTAATCGTAAGAATGCAGAAGAAGCTCATACTTCTTCCTGAGAGACATCTATAATAAATCATTAGTGTTATAATAAAAAATAGATTATAGTTATGGGAATAAGTGCTTTTCCTATTCAACAAAGGAACAAAAAAGAAAGAGATTGAATTATCAACTATATCAATCCAATTGTATGCTTATTTAGTCAAAATAAGAAAACATCAAAATGGTCTGTATTATGTTGTTCAGTCCCCTGAACTTCACAGAATTTTAAACACTTGTTGGATAGAAAAAGAGAAGATAAATTTTTTTTGAGTATTTGTAATATAGAAACTATAAAATATATTTTCTAGTTTTCTAACACAAGAAGTTACTCTGAACACTGAGAAGTGATGATTGTGTGGAGTTAGAAATGCATTATTAAATTTTAATTTCTCAGGTAGGAAGAAATATAGAGTTGCAGATGTTATATTAAACCATTCATCTTATCATTCATTTACATTTCAGCTTGCAGCACAGAAGTCTGAATAACTAAGAAGATTTTAATTAAATCAAAGGACAAAGCATGACAATTTAATGACCTGATATAAAACGTCATATGTTTCCATTGGCCCCAGGAATTCTCTTGAAAGGAAAACAGTGTGAATTCCATTTTCTGGTCTATGTGGGCTTGGGCAGCCTGTGCCCAAGAGACAAGACTAGGAATCAGGCTTTGTTTCCTATTGGCACTCAAACTCCACCCAAATTGCCTGAATTCTGGATCAAATAGATACTGCAATTATTTTAATTAAGCAAACATTCCAAATTAGTTTTGAAAGTTATCTTTTGATCGACAGTGGTAGAACCTTGCTTAGGCAGTCACATTTTCATTGAAAATCAATGTGGCAAGTCTTGGTCTCCCCTGGTTTTGAAGACAAAACAAATGATTATTTATCCTCTCTTTCCTGTTCACAGCAAAACCATCTCTGTGATTTAATTCTAGCTTGGGCTGATAGTACACCAATCTTCTTGACACACTAAGAGGGAAATGGTATTTGGATCACTGCTGTGGCTTGGCAGGAGCTATTGATGTGGTGCCTGCACTTTGTCAGATGGCTCGGGAAATTCCACAGCCGATACTCAAAGCTCTAGTTCAGGCAGGGATTTCCAATCCCTGATAACTGTGAAGTTCAGGAGAAGTCAGCCACCCTACATTTTCTGCATCTGGTGGCTGTGTCAAGGCTTTCATGATATGCGCTGGTGGTCAGAGCTCCACTTAAATCAAGACATCGTTATGACAATGTGAGTGGTGAACTGGTGGACAATTTGACTACCTTTCTCTTATTGAAAAGGAGGTTGAGGCCCCTTACTAAACGTGGTGTAGTAGCTGAAGCTGATGTAGAAATTACAACTCCAGTGTTAGAATATATGGTTATGTATTGAAATGACTAATACGAAGATGATTCAGAAATCATTGTATAAAATTTATTCATTTGCCCTTTTCTTAAAAAAAAGTTAAAAATGCAGAAAACACACAGTGTTGGGAAACTCTTCAAGAAATATTTTATTTACGTAAGAAAAATGAATTACAAGTGGGGACATTGCAAAGTTTTATTATATTTGAAATACACCTGGAACTGCTGCAATTATCAATTATCCTCTAAATGGATTGATTATCCTCTAAACTTTTGCTTAAATTAAGTATCTGAGGTGTCATTAAGAGAATGTAGGTTACGTTGTAGGAAAACATTTTCAATGATCAGCATATCCTAATAGTAAAGGAACAACTATCTGGGTAAGTTTTAGACTCTCCTCTAATAAAAAAACTTTAGAAACATGTTTCATAAATTTTTCTCAGATGTCTTCTATGTATGTTAGTTCTTCAGCACAAGAGAAATTTGGATTCAGACCTTACTTCCCTATGACTTCAGTATTCTAAAGGAAAAGGCCAATATTATCCAGGAGTCTATATTGGATGGACATAAACATCCTTTCTACTATTTAAATTTGTTTATATTTTTTGAGTTTATCTTAGAAATAAAGACAAGGGTTCAGATCCAATGATGTTGATTTGAAGAACATTGCTTTATTCTGTTATTTTATTGGCTTATTTAGACTTCCCCATGCATTACTCTATTATTTTATTGGGTTATTCAGACTTTCACAATGAATCATTTTCTTAGCTTCAATAAGTCAATCCCATCTGGAGCTGGTCAGAATATTTTCAGTGAAATGAAATATTTCACTTTGTCAAAGCCAAAATGTTGTATCAACATATCAGTTTTGACAAACATTTCTTGAGAAAGTTTTTGCCTGGGGTTCCCTTGTCACTTACAGCCTTTAAGGAGAAAGAACTTGAGCCGAAAAGATCAGGTTTTATATCCAGAAACAGACATTTCATAACAATTTCCATTTGCAAACATGTTTGAGGGGGTTATTTTCATTCCTCTGAATAGTGAAAACAAATTCTGAAACCTTGAAATTTAGAGCAAAATGGAATCCGTGTCCTCGGAACAGTTTTAATTACATCTGAGCATACAAAATGTTGATTCAGTAGCTCATATTTAGAGGATTTAGGTATACCAGAAGGCAGAAAATCAGGAAACCATCAGAAATGTGGCTGTATATTGATAGCTGGCTTCTTTTTCCTTGGAATAGCATTTATTTGCCAAGCAGCATGTAAACATAACTGAATCTGACTCTTGCCACAAAGATCTCCACAAAGTGTGCATGGTAACCCACTCTATCTTTCACACCAAAGTTTAGTAAAGTACATAGCAAATCATTCCTAAATTATGTAGGATATGGATTGGATCCTAAGTGTTTAGAGGAACACTAGAATTATGTTTTCTTTAGCTCATTAAAATTTGTGGAAACTTCAGTTATTTTGTCATGGTTAAAACGTTTTGATTGCTCCAAGGGAAGAAGCCCAAACCTGTTTGTACCAGCTGGAACAGGAGGCTCCAGTGCACCGATGAAGCTCCATAGCTGCTCGGTTTCATGCTGGAAGAAATGGGCACGGTACATGACTGCAGGAATGAGGAAGGTACAGCTGAGACAGAAACTGCGCTTACCTTCCCTGACTAGTATTTTATAGACGTATTTCTGTAATCTTAGCCATTAGAAAATGATCTTGCAGTATATATATTTTAATTAGTTATTATGAAACAGGGCAACACCTATAGCTGGAACACATATGATTTTATTTTCAAAATGAAGACAAAATATTGTAACAAAAAGTGATGCTGAAGTTCTGCCATATGAAACAAAGCTTGTAAAAAAGAGGGGGTTAAAAAGAATTTCTGAACTGAACCTTGAGAAAGATAATTTTCTTCAAACATGAAGGAGCCACATGTTAGTGGAGAAGGCTGAAGTCTGTCTTCCATTTCTCACAAGAATGTTCATAGCAGTATTCACGGTCACACATGTGCGGCAGTGTACGTGGTCTCTCTGCATGTACAGACTGGTGTTACCAGGGGTAGGAGCTGTTCCAAGGAAGGCAGTGCTGAGGCTGAGACCCTCCTTGGCGAGGAGGAGCCTTATCAGACTAACACAACCACTGCACCTGCCCCGTCTCCTTCTCTACGGATGGGTTATACAAGAAACTGCTGAGAGGTAGCAGAACCAACATATGAGAAGAGGCTGTTAAGGAAAAAATATTCAAGAGAGATTGATTTCAGGAAAGGGAGTACTAATGCTGCCCAAAGCCAGATGTGTGACCACATATATACATGTGAGATTGTTCCTCTGATTCTCTAAGAGTGGAGTAATCCTGTGTGTCAGTAGAGCTCATATTGCAATACGGGCAGTAATTTTTCTGTAGGGAATTGGTTTAATCAGTTTACAGAAATATTAAAGCATAAACTGTGGTTTTTCAGTAACCATTTTTTCATGAAACATATTACTGTATGAATTCTCTGCAAAGAAGGAAAAAATCCACAACTCTGATTTTTGTCCCCTTGCAGTTCACCTTTAACTCAGAAAGTTCATTTTTCTTAAGCTATTTTTACAGCAGAATTCAGATTTTAAGGAGTCTGGAAGACTCCATTTTATCTGCAGAGCTTATGGCACTATACTGTGATAAGACTTGAAAGTGAAAGCTGAAAAACAGAAAGGACATGAGATTAAGGATTTTATTTCAGTTGGTACATGGATTAGTTTCAATGGATTTATGGCTGTTGTTTGCAATTACCGAGCCAACTGCACTGATGCCTGTGTCTGTGATTTAGTGGTACCTATTGCCAAACCACATCACTGAGAGCTCTGGTAAGGCTTCAGCAGCCTTAATAGAGAGTGTGCACACTGTTGCAGCCTCAGCCTAAAAGCCAGAGATAAACAGAATAGAAACCAGTGTACAACTTCACCTTCTGGCTCTGTAGAAACCAATAACCTTATACTGTGTTTTTGGCCTATCTTCTTAATATGTAGAAATAAAACCACAGCTGTTATTTTGTCTGAGACTTATAGATCTACTGCTGAGTGAGAGGATAATTCTTGTTTCTTACATATGCCACTGCATTTGTTCTGATTGCTTCTTTTTAAACTAAGTTGCTAAAAATACATTTATTTTCTGATTCAGAAGCAACAGTCAACAATGTTCATGAAACACTCTCAAAGAGGAAAAGAGATAAAATCTTGATGCAGCTGGCAGAATATACAAGATAAAGTGTTTTTTAAAAGGAATAATTATGGAAAAGATCCTATTTGATAGAATAATTAAATAAAAACCTTTAATACAGCTGATAGTCAATGACTTAATGAAAAAGAAAACCTGAATTTTAAGTATTAAGGATAACATCTATCTTTGCCTAGATCTGGATGTTATTGGTGCTCTCCATAAATCATCCTCTTTTTAATTTAATATGAGCATCTGTAAGGTCCAGAGATAAATTAATTGCTGCCAGATTTAAATAATACGCTTGGTTTCAGGCATTTCCTGGGGATTAATGACAGGTTAGGGGAAGCCAAGGGCCTAAAGTTCAGCCAGAAACCATTAACCTCAGGTTATCATTAACCTCAGGAAACACCCTATGTCTCAGCCGTGTCTGTTCCTACAGAATGGAAATGAAAAGCGCAATGCCATGTATTTCTGGTAGGGGTTAACACTATTCCAGTTGGTACATACAGAGAATTTTAACAGCCCATATTCTACCAGATTAGACAGTGTGTTAAACAAACGTGTGCATCCACGTGGCTTATCATGGCTCCTACAAAAGGAAGCATTTCATATTCTAAACAATATGTTGCATGAATGCCTTTTTTGGGGGGAGCCAAAACATAAAAGCCTGTAAGTCCATAGAAACTGAAGTGTATGTTAGCATGGGGTTGGTCGACAATTTGAGGTCAACATTTGGCTTGCAAATGCATCTTGGCTGGGTGTGAAAAGCACATCTTCTGGTCTTTTCATTGCTGTCCTCAGCTGTTGCTCAAGACATTTGGATACAGGGAAGAGAGCCTCATGTTTCTTAATTTAAGCCGTACAAAATGGTGTCTGGAGGAAAATTTCAGAGTTCCCAATTCAACTTATTAAGAGCCAAATTTTGACCTACTTTCAGATTGCAGAGATCTCAGGAGACCTAGTATCTGGATATGGAAAACAGGAACAGTATTTCTAAGAAAAATTTTATACATTTTCAGCCTGAAGGTTTCCAAGCATTTTATGAGCATTTATTAATTAACACCCACAACATTCCTGTGAGATATGTGGTAGCTCCACTCTGTGCTAGTAATGACATCAGAGATGACACCAGAGGAAATCTGGGGAGGGGGGAAAAGATGGCACCACACAGGGACAGGGCTCTGAGAAATCCCACTTTTCCCTCGTCTCTGCTGTGAATGTGGGGCATACTATGGGCTCTGTATACACAGACAGGGGAATTGGGAGCTGATACTAATGCTGTATGTAAGGGCTTGTAAAACTATCACTATGAGTTACTGTTTTTAATAAAAAGTAGGGAACAAATTAATCTGAGCTAATTTCAAAGCACAGCCAATTTTTGCTGGAGAGAAAGAAGAAACTTCTGGTGAGCCTATGGTGCTTTTCAGGTGTTGGTCCAATGAGTATTTGGACTATGGACAGGTTCATCTGGACTGTAGCAGCTACTTGCATGTGCAGTGGGCTTTGGATGCATCTTTCTAAGCACCAGATTCACTTACTTAATGTTAACCATGCACAAGTGGGCGTCTAGCTTGAGCTAGACACTTAGGCTTCCTCTGTAGTTAATATGGTGCCTTTCATAATTTTAAAATAAGTGTCTAAAATACTTCCTGACTTTAGAAATGCACAGCTTTTCACAGCAATTTTAGTGTGGGACTCTGAAAAAACATTTTTTTTTAATAGCTCAGGATAGTTGGGGTGAATGTGAGAATGGGAGAAAGCCTGGATATTCTCAGTAAGGGGACAGAAAAATTTCCTACTGGCTAGCAACTTTGTGAGCACTGTTGGTTTGGGGACTGGACAAATAATCTATATTTACTCCCAAGCACATATACACCAGGTTGCCTTAGGCAGCAAAAAGGCCACAAGCTCATGTTGGCTTCATGGAGGGAGATGATGGATGAGTGCAGAGAGATACATTGGGAACAACACTTGCAGCACATATTAATCTTACTGCAGCTTGGTATGCTGACAGGGCTGCTCTTTGTTTTCTGGTCTGTTCATCTGCGTTTATTTCAATGTTCATTTTTTATGATAGTTTTACATGCACAAATCTGTAGTATTGTACATAGCTAGACAGTTTTGTATCTGCTTTTCATTACTATGCAACTTCTCTAAACGTTACTAAAATATGTTTTTATATATAAATCTTTATCTAGTTGTAGTCTACATGTAAATTTTTATTTTTGCTCTTTGTCTCCATAACTTCTTATTACCTTATTTTATATGTTTCTGCTGCCAGGTTTCTTTAATTTGGCTAGTGGCAAACCCCACTCCTTTAAACCTGTGGCAATTCTGTAGATAACTGTATCACACTTCTTCATGGATTTCAAATGTTTAAGAGAAATGATACAGCTGTCTCTGAAAGCACATCAGGTCAAAATTGTGGCCAAACAGCAGCAGTATGACAGGAAAAAAGGGTTCCCTGGAAGCTGGTCACAGAGGAATTTTCTAAAGAAAGAAAACTCTAAATATAGAGTTATTATAACACAACATGTGTTTCCAGAAGCTGGCAGAAAACAAAGAATTAAACTTAACTAAATCTTCCTCCTGCTTTTAGTCCACAGTTGGCTGCAAAGAAAGAGAATTAGGCCAGCTGTACAATGCAACGTAATTCCACACAAAAGACAATAGAAGGCTATGGAGAGTTTGAGTCTGACTTTCTTGTGGGCTGCTAGGATAAGATATCTCAGGTTTACTAAAGCTTGTAAATCATAGGCCCTATAGCTTTGATTTTAGTGAATCTTGCTCTACCTGAGCCTTACAGAATGGAAGGACAAGAAATTCACACTGCTTTCTGCTTGCATACAAGGAACGATTGTGAAAACTCCTAATTATATCAAATACTGTCTCCTCTGTCTGACCTTTAGTGCTATTGGAACTGCTCACTTTTGCTGTTGATCCTGTTTTCCACATAGCTCATGCAAGTCTTTCAGATGCACATAATCCAAGACAAATGTCTTCTCCTGTATTTCCCAGAGTGGATAATGCAGTGCTGGTCTCTGAAAGTGCAAGGCTTCATCCCAACTTTTGGAATCCAGACAAAAGCTCTACTGTGTGAGCAAGGTGGGGAGAGTAAGCAAGAAGGCACAAGAGCAGGGATGGTTAACATTTTAATGGTCTTTGGTCACTTTTATCCCAAGCCTCACATTTGGAGCTAGAGTAATAGCTGTGCAGTGATACGATCCCTGAGATGAATAAACTAACCCAGTCTGGTCCTGTACTTCTCCCTCTTAATTCCTCCTCCTGCAGAGGAATGTTCTGATATGTCTGAGCTTCCAAAAACCCATGCTCTTGTGGACAAGGTCAAATAGCCTTGGGTTTGAGAAGGGTCATGCCTGTGTGGATGGTGTGTCATGGAAAGAGTTGGAGATCCTTCATTCCCAGAGCTATGGGAAAATAAATCCCTTTTTGAGCAAATGGAGAGCAGAGCTACATCTGAAGAAATATTTGTATAGAAAATATAATCCTTTCATTGAAGAGAGACACTTCCAAATCCAGCATCATATTTCTAAACCAAAAAGTGGCTAAAACTTTGTGGTTATTTTTTTGAGATGATGATTTGGGAATAATTTTATAATTTCTTTCTTGTTTTAATTCCTCATGCCTAAAATGTACAGTTTATGTCTAGTTGGTATACATGCATATATATTACATACATGCAATATGCATTCACTCTAAAATAACACTCTCAATCATTCTCAGTTCCTATGACAGCAATAGCATACAGACATACAGCTAAATTAACATATTAGTGAATTTCAAAGATACTGATCTCAAAAAGGGAAGATACATTGTCACTCATTTCCACCCAGGTCAAACAGCTCATATAAAACTCCAAATATAGTTTACAAAATGAACCAGATATGAGTAGTCCAGTATTCCAGGTTCATGCATCCTTATTTCAATTGTCTAGAACTAAAAGCAAAAGGATACACTATATCATTAAAAATAAATGGAGGTTATGATTGCTTAAAAGATTATAGCATAAAATTTGCATGACTGATGTACTGCAAAATACAAGAGGGATTTGCTATACAGAATTTAATGTTGCTTTGCTTGAAGGTGCAGCTTGCATTTAGGCATATCAAGAAACAAGATCATTTAATGGTTTATTCATTCTATTTAACAGAATATAACCATGGCCCATCATCCACACATTCACCTGCTGTCAGCTGCTGTTGAGCTCTGTAATGAACAGCTGTGGAAAGGGCAAAAAACGTGCAACAACCTCTGGCTATTTGCATTTAAGATATTTAGTTCTGTGTGAGAAGAATGACATGTAATCAGCTAGACACACGGGTAAAAATAGCAGACTCCAATTTTGCCTACGGTTTTCCTCTTCTCTTAGACACGGTTACAAAATTCATGAATTATTTGCATTTTTACTTTCAGAACAACATGCAATTTTTATAGGGCAAAAGGTTAGATTCTGTCTGTCCTGTTTCCAAGGGGTAATTGGAGAAGGAAAGCTCTTCTTGGTGCACCATGGGAACAGGGCCTGATCTGTACTGTCAGTACATAAAGTGTCATTAACATGTTGGTAATAGAGAGCAGTGCCCACACAGCAGGGGCAGCACCTTGGTAAAGAAGCAGATTGAAATAGCAATGTAGTAACCACTGGAGTTGTACTGTGTTGGTAATGGTCTGTCTTGAACAAGGTGGGACACCTATTAAAATCTGCAGGAGGTGTTGTGCAGTGACTATCAGAGCATCCCTGCTTGAAACATGATTGCAGCTCTCTTACATCTGTGGTGCGTTCAAACTGTCTAACTCATCCTTGAAAATGATGGACTCATTTCCCTGAAGGCCTTGAGTGACTTCTGAGAGGCTGAAAGTGCTCTGGGCTCCCCTGGATGCCATTGGGACCTGGAAGCCAAAGCAAACACTCCAGAAAGCAGGAAAACAGGAGACAGCGAGGGGCAGGATCCCATCTGTGAGTCTTGCTGTTGGAAGCTGAACAAAAAATAAGTCTGTTCTCAGATAATAATCTCATAGAAGTTGCCAGGCATCCATCAGTTGGAAAAATATGAGGGCTCATTTGATACCGATAGCTTTATTTTCTGCTTTATCCATGAGTTAGAAAATTGTATTTGAAAGCTTATTTACTGGAAACAACAGGGACATTTAGTTCTCCGGTCATAGTCAGTAAAATCTGGCCAAAGGAAGTACATCCAAACTTTTCCAAATAGTAAACAAAGATTCTTCAGCTGTGTGCCTTTAAAGTTTCTTCTCAGCTTGAGAGTAGTATATAATAGATGGAAATAATGAAAAAGACACTAAGGAAGTGGTGTTCCATGAGCTAATTTGCAGGAGACCATATGACTTTGATGGTTGGAAAAATAAAAAGATTACACTGGAAGCTTGTAAATATTAGGTGTAGCTTCTCAAATACATTTGAACCAGTCAAAACCATGACTAAATCATTCTGAGAATCTGCAATAAAAATATCAGCTATTACAGAGCATTTATAGCTTTGCTAAGTGGGAAAAGAATCAGTCTGGTCTGACAGTTAAAAGCACCATAAAAGAGGTGGAATAGTCATCTTTCTGCAGTCACTTACACCAAATGGCTTCATTTATAGAAATGAAATTTCTATACGGATTTGGAATATAGAGAAAAAATCAACAACATTCAGAAAACAATTGAAATCATTCTCTTGTTGGTTGTAAAACCAGATTTCTGTGAGGATTCTGGTAAAGAGAATCTACAAACGTGCAGAACTGCATGGATTGGAAAGGGGATTTTCAGAATGAGTTGTCACACTTTTCCCAGCCTGTGATCTGTGAAGAGAAAAGTCAGAAAGCTTTTTGACATAGAATCACAACAGCAGTGTCTCTTTTCCTCTGTGGTGTGATGCTGTGTGGAGCTGAGTCCTACTGAGTAACAGTCAGTACCAGTGAGGCTGTGGAAAAGGTGCCAGGAGGGAAGGGCACTGAAAGACATCTCACGCAAACACATGATTTCCGTCCTTTGGAGGCTCCATGCACAGCATGAGAGTCCTGCATTTGGTCCCTGCATTCCCTGCCCGTGCAGTGACGACTGTACCCTGCTCACTTCTGAAGTTTGGTGCCAACCTGAAGTATTTCTTCTGTCAGTGACTGTTGTGATGGTTAGATTATTGATATGTTTTTGATGGCGACCTCACTGTGATAAGTGACTTCCTGAGCCAGGTACAGCAGTCACCAGCTCATGGGCACTGGTGTCCTCTGCCTCATTGCCCCATGCCCAAAGTACATGGTCCCAAACCAAAGTTTTAGCATCTGGACATCCTCTTCCTGTCACATGAGCTGACAGACCAGACATATCCTTCACTATGTGAGAGAATAAGGCGCTGCCCGGTGTGTTAGAAAAAAAATCTATAGAAGGTTGTGTAACATGGGAGGATAATCAGGAGGAAGAACATAGGAATTGTCACTTGATACTTTGATGGATGACAGAGCCTGACAATATCTCAGTTTGTCAGGATTAGAGAAAAAAGCATGGGCTAGACATTATCTAGTTTATATGAAGGAAATTACTACAAATAAATCAAAAAGTCTTTTTTAGTGTAAGATAAGATGAGAGGCTATGGATATAGAAGTAACTCACTCAGTATGCCCATCAGATCAAACAATTTAAAATTCAGATATATCATAAGATTTGCGTCAGAATATTTCTGGCTACAAAGATGAAAAAGCTAGAGAAATGGCTGAAACTGTTAAAATGTTGCCTTCTGTAAACAGTTTGATATCCAATTTAATATAAAGTTCCTGCTAGCTTTGTTCCCAAACACAACTGCAACCCAGAGCAGAACTGAGATTTAGGGGTTTTTGCGCCACTCTTCTGTCCCCAGCACAGCCCCCAGGACCCAGGCCCACATTACACAGCCATGGACTCAGAGATGGAAGGATGCAGAAACTGAATAGTGTTCAGCAACATGAACATTTGCAAACTAAATGAAAAACAACCTGGCCTCAGATTTGTCTCTCAGGCAGAGAAGCCCACAAAAGCAAAGAAGGAACTCACATGGAAACTGGAACCATATTCCAGCCCCAGTGGTTCCTTTGGATGCTTTTCCTTTTGTGAGCACAAAGGTCAGGAAATCAGCCTGGATTCCAGCTGCTGCTCAAAATATCCATGCTCCTGTTGCTTCAGTTCAGACAGTTAATGCTGCTTAAATGTCCCTCTCTGGGTTAGAAAATGGACATGAGCTGTGTGCCTCATCTCCATCAAAGCCATTGTCCTCTCCATCACCCTTATGTTCAGGGCCTATGGAGCTATCTGCTAATGGAGAAACAGCCACGCGTGCTGGCCTGCTCCATGCATGGTGCTCCCCTCGCATACCCCGTCACACCCGCCTTTGTTTAAACATTTGTAGATGAAACATCCTGTCGAGCCCTGTTCTGTGGGAGAACATATTTTTGAGACAAAGCAATGCTGTGGTCTACCAGGAGGTCTATGACTCTCCTGGTGAATTATTCACTACTTTGCTGTGGTCTACATGCCAGGTCACCCGTGTTCGCAGCAGAAAATGAAGCATTATTCATTATCAACCTTTGGTTTTTCTCTTCTAGGAGGTTGTTCCCCCACCCCTGTTGCCCTTTCAGGTTTTAACAAGACATTGCATTCTTTCAGACTTCCCCTGGGCAGCAGTTCTTTGCACTTGCAGAGGTACGGCAATAATAGAGGGAAAGCCAGAGCAGTTGTAAATTGTAGCAGTTAATGTCAAATTGATGGGGCAGTGATCAAATGAAGTTCATAACCACAGAATGCAACCTGGGGGTGGAATGCTGTTTCAAAGATTGCTAATGACAGGGTTATAAAATCATAAAATAGAAAGTTTTTCCACTGTGAAAGTTTGAAAGAATTTATTTGGCTGACCGAAGGTGTTAGCAGTGTTAGGGTCAGATTTTATAAGACATTTAACACAATTGCTAATCAATGAGGGGACTGACCAGTCCATTTTGAACTGAGGGAACAACACCTGCATTGTGTTGCTATTCTTGGACACCCTGAGTGCACCTTTAATGATCTTTAGGTCTTCTAGTATGGTACTGTTTAATTAGAAACTGCTGATATAAAGGCAGAGCAACTGTTGGCTAAAAAGGGCAGTTTTGGGGTTTTCAAATCTGCTTTTTAAGCACCAGCATTCAAGAAACCAAAGCAGCAGGGAATGTCACAATGTTAGCAGAAGGGAAAACATTTATAGCTCATCAAATCTGGACAGTACGCAGCTGTATCCCAGCTGCACTCTCCAACCACAGTGCTAGAAATGTCTCAGAGAGGAAAAAAGATGCAAGAGCAGGAAAATATCATAAGATAAATAGGCATGGAAAATATTGAAGACATCCCAGTGCAATTTACATACGGAAGTGAAAAATGAACAATACAAACGAGACATACACTTTTATAGATGAATCCTTCTGTATTTTCAGATTTATTTATTTATTTATTTTTGTGATTTCTGCTTCAGTTACTGAGACTAATCTGTCATGTGATTTATTACGTTTTCCTTATTCATTTGTGCTTAGTTTAGGCAAGAAAGAGCAAAGCCAGAAAAAATGCCTAGCTTGAAACTGGCCTGTTTTCTGCTCATGGCAGAATATGGAAAAGGAGAGAAGCCCACTTGTAAAAACTACATTTGATTAGAGAGGGCTTAACATCCTCAGATTCACACAGAACCTCCAATCTTGTCTTCCGTGCAAGAGATGCCAGACTTGGTCATTGAGATGTGTTACCCGAGTCCATGTAAGTCCTCACCTCACAGAAATGTGGCTGGTCTCTTTCCCTAGTCACCATGTTTGGCAAAGATGCAGGTTCAAAGCAATTTCTGGCATCATTCATTACAGTCAGCTGTCCAGTTTCTGATCTGATGGAGGACCTTGCCAAATAGTAATTTTTCTTTCACTTCCACTCTTCCTGCTCCTTCCCTGTTTCCCACTCAGAGGCCCTTCATAGCTGGGTTTCTGAAGCTGGAAGACACCTAGTAACTAGAAGATGGTAAGGTGCTGTTTCACCCTGAAGCTTCCTAATCACATTCTTTCCTGATCCTGAAGGCATCAAAAATTCATCTTTTGTATTTTGTGGCCCTTTGAATTGGACAACAATCATCTCAAAAATTACATCCTTCAGAAATGTAGCTTCCAGTGTTAAGATTCAGGTCTTTGAAGGTATTCAGGTCTGTAAATATTTTCATGTCCTTATGGCCTTTTAGGCAAGTTCAGCTGCTGCAGACATACACTTGTGGGCTTTGCATTGCCTAAGCAGTACTCCTGATAGCCTGTCAGCTCCAGAAGGCTCCTGTGCAAATTCCATCAGATATTTGTTTTGTTAGGTCAGGTCTTCACATAAGGGAGGAAAAACCACAACCCCACTTTTCTCCATTAATATGTGGTATTGGACATCTGGCTCCTGTGTTGAGAACATAATACAGACCTTCTGCTGTGTAGGTCTACTTTGGTTGCTAGCAATCATTTATAATGCTTATTAAGAAACAGACCATTGTGAGTCAGCACATAATCCAGGGCCAGGTGAAAGCAGCTGGATGGGAGTGAGCTGTGTACCATCACTTGAAACAATATAATCAGTGTTAAACTGGTTATTGGTCATTTGGGCAATTTTGTACTGTGGATGCACTGTGGAAATGGACATGGAAGAACCACTGTGTTGAGAGACACAGAGATATGTAATTGGTTGTAATTTTTGGGAATAGAAGGCAGCAGATTCCTTTAGTGCAGAATCTGGAAGATATTCTCCTTCTGGTAAGTAATTTATGCCTTGGCAAAGAATACTTGAGACCATAAGCATCAATGACAATAGCAAGCAGCCTATTGCGCCTTTCTATAACAACTGCTACTGCTGCTGATGTTTTCACAACAGTGACCCCTAAAATAGATTAAAATGTTGATATAAGAAGTAGCCTTATGCCTGTAATTAATATTCCATTATTAATATTGCATTGAGATGAGTGAGTGTAGGTCACATAACAAAGCTGTTGTTTTCACAGCTTTTGCAACATCAGAGAACATATATTGGTCACCTGACATTTTCTTTTAATGTTAATTACGGTAATGATTTTAATATGCTCAAAATGAATGCTTAGATTTCTGGAGCAAGAATAAGGTGCTGATTTAGAAAGGAGAACAATTATGTTGAAGCATATGAAATGATAGTATGGCATTACAAACAACCCTGATGGAAATCCTAGGAAGCAAAGCAATTTCAAATGGAACATGCAGCCCCTGGCTTACTGCAAAGTGAGATATTGGATGTAGAATCTCCAAATTTCTGTATGTTTGTTTTTCAGGAAAGGTCTTCAATTTAGTGTTGGCAGCTGACCTGTTTCTTCAATGCTGTGAATAATCTGGTAAGAATTTTATCAAATCATCCATCTCATGCTTTGTGAGCACAGAAACCTGGAGTCTTGCAATCTCTGAGTGAAAACCATTTCCTAGAGAACATCCTACTTATTCCTGGTTGCCTGATGACAGGACCAGAGGCAATGGGCACAAACTGAAACATGGGAGGTTTCCTCTGAACATCAGAAAACACATTTTCACTGTGAAGGTGACTGAGCACTGGCACAGGTTGCCCAGGGAGGTTGTGGAGTCTCCATCCTCGGACATATTCAAAAGCTATCTGGATAAGTTCCTGGGCAACCTGTTTTAGGTGTCCCTGCCTGTGCATGGGGGACTGGACCAGATGAGCCCAGAGATCCATTTCAGCCCCAACCATTTCATGTTAGTGGGATTCTGTCTTGTCCTGTAGGCTGGTTTTCAAGACCCCTTATTTCCGCAATGTCCGTGCCAAAGTGCTGGCTGATGGGAGGTACCTTCTGATATTATTGGGATCTCTTGCTTCTCTTCTTAAAAGAGCATTTGCCAAAGTTGCAGTAAGCCAAATTGTCCTGTCAATTGACCTTCCTTTTTCCCTGACATCTTTCCCTTCCAAGACCTCTTTGCCTGCACTAGCTTGTCACATTTTATTTTGAGATCCTAAAATATTCTGGAAAGGACTTATTTCTCAGATCGTGTTCGAATAGTGGGTAGAACTGGATGCCTCTACTCTGCCCAGCTACACCTAGAAAAAAAAGTGCTGTTACTAGATGCCCCCCTCCTGGGCATAGTCCTGAAACCAAACATCTTTTCTAATTAACTGTAGATCTTCAACTTTTTCTCTTTTATCTTAAAAAAAAAAAAAAAAAAAAATTAACCTCGTCTTTTTGTAAAGGCACGTGACTTAGCCGTGCTAAATTAGGGTCAGGTTTGTGCCTCCTAGTCATGCTACATCAGGAATCACAGGGACAAACACTGTTTTTTCAGGGCTTAGAGGATATAGGAGAACTCATGGAGTATAGCATGAGTAATGAAAGTAAAGCCATGTTAAAAAGCTCCCTCATGTTATTACTTGGCAGTTCATTAAGATATACCTTGTTTACCTGCTGCAGCCTGCACACCAGATTTAGCTCTCTGCAGGAGTCTGAAGGCATTTAGTGTGCAGAAGCTGTGAATTGCAATGAAAAACAAAACACTTCTGTTTCATGATTTTATGAAAAGCAAGGTAATTAAACAGTGACTGAGAGCCTGCTCATCCCTTCCAGATTTTTCCCCAGGCAGATTAAAGTGTGGAACAGAAAAGCAGAAAAACAGATATCTTTACTTATTGACAGGCTGGGGAACACTGTACATTTCCTCTTCAGCTCTTTGGGCTTTCTATGAAACCTTATAATCTTCTTTGGCTTGTTAACTGCTGCTGAAGCAGGCCAGGACTCATTTGCATTCTCATGTTGCTCAATGACCCTCCAGTGATGTCAGGTAAGAACACTGATTTTTAATTAAAATCTCAATTTTCAAGTACATTTCACAGTTAATACATGGCGAGAAATTCTGAACAACTGCATTGTTTTACTAAGCCTCATGGGTTCAGCTGTCTTCTTAATCACCTCTAAAGCAGAAAGTCACAGCTTCATTCCTGAAAAATGTGACTTCACAGGACAATGAATATGTGAAGGGCTAATCTGCCATATGCACCAGAAGTTCCTCATTTGAAGGAAGCATTGAGCGTGTGAGAACCTGAAAACATCCTGTGTTTAAAGATTTGAAAGCCCACGATAGCAGTGTGAAATAGTACACAGAAAATTGCTATGTAGCATACAGTAAATTGGGGTTTAATGTGTTCCCATGTTATTTGTTTTA
>WEIT01017360.1:415-122567 GCA_013389985.1 Dryoscopus gambensis | reverse complement strand
TCAACCAATATTCATCTGATCTTGAAAGAAATTCCACATACTGTATATCTTTGAGATTGAAAAAAACAGCTAAGTAAGTACAGCTGGCATTCAGCTGATTCTCTGATTGTCTATATATTAGATAGACTAAACTCCCTTAGACAGTCTTTTTATTGTGTGTACAGTCCCTTGATCAGTGGGGCTTGGATCCTCTAGAGAGTGATTATTAGGGATGATTCCATTGCAGAGGAGAGGCAAAGCCCAAATAAATATCTGTAGCTCATCTTAAGTGAAGCCTGATCCAGTTCACCCCATATTTGATGAAAACACTTTAATCTGCAATTACAGCTGGAATAGGTCCTAAATTATGTCAGTTCTCAGAGAATTTACTTTCGTGAAAAAAATCTTCCAGGCTGAGGGAAAAAGTCTTCTGGGTTCTCACCTCTGCATCAATATCCCAGGCATTTTGCATTTTTGTGTTAGCATTCTTTGTGTGTACTGTGGAGCAAGCCAAAAGAAGACACACAATTAGGTATTGCTAAGGATGAATGGAAATAGCTTTCTGCACATCATGCTATTGTAGCTTTAAGGTTCGTAAGCCTGAGCCTGCCAGGTTTACAAACAAGGGCTGTGCTCATGTGTAGCTGACGCACAGAGATGAAGTGTTTGTTTCTTTGCTGTTTCCAAAAAATACTGACTTTAGGTTTGGTTTAGCTGTGACTGAGTAGGTATTTCAAAATATTTATTAACAGTTTTATTGCTTTATTTCTGCTGCCAGCTCTAAACAATAGGGGCCAGGAACACCAGCCTTGTTTGTGCTTATATGAGTACATGGTTGCCTGTGGAAATAAATGCAGAGGTATCCTCTGCAGCCCGTGGACTAGGGGATGAGTTAGTCCTGCTACATGCTGAATGCAAGCTGGAAAATGGCAATGCTAGAGAGTGGTCTCAAAATGAACTCCCATGTGAAAACCTCACTGATTACACCTGTGCTACCAGCAGTTTTTTTCAGCATCTATCCTCTTTTAGTACCTTCCTTAGCCAGAGCAATGAAGAGAGTTTTAATACTGAGTTGAAATTTTTTTCTTTTCTTTTGGTGATAATGTCCTGGTTTCAGCTGAGATAGAATTAATTTTCTTCTTAGTAGCTGTTACAATGCTTTGTTTTTGATTCATTATGAGAATAATTTTGATAACATAGTCGTGTTTAGGTTGTTGCTAAGTAGTACTTACCCCAAGTCAAGGAGTTTCCAGTTTCCCATGCTCTGCCAGAGAGGAACTGCACACGAAGCTGGGAGGGAGCATGGCCAGGACAGCTGACCCAAACTGGCCAAGGGTATATTCCATACCATAGACTGACTTGTCCAGTTTATAAACTGGGGAGAGCTGGCTGGAAGAGGCCAGTTGTGACTTGGTGACATTCCAGGCCTTGTCAGTGGGTGGTGAGTAAATGGATTGTGCACCACTTGTTTTTTTGGGGGTTAGCTGTCTCTCCCCCTTTTATTACAATTATTATTACTATTGCCATTATTAATATATTTTACTTTGTTTCAATTGTTAAACTGCTCCTATCTCAACTATTGTGTTTTATTTTCTCTCCTATGATTTTCCCTCCTATTCCACCTGGGGTGCGGGAGGGCTGAGCAAGTGGATGCGTTGAACTGAGTTGCCATCTGGGATCAAACCATGACAACTAAAAGATAATGGGATTGAAGCTAGACAGAGAGAGAGAAAAAAGCTTTAATGCACTTATTTGTGAGTGCAAGATTTTTATCCATGCAGTCAGTTCAATATGGGCAGCAGCAGTGCAAATTTCTGTCTTGGTCTCTTGGCCAAGTTTCCCTCCAGTTTCTCTGCATCCTTGACCCTCACAGGGCTGTTTTGCACTGGACCCACACCTGGGTGAAGAATCTGGCAAGACCACCAACAGGCATGCCAGAGCTGATGTCTTGTTTCAGTCACTCCTTCCTTCAGATGTTAACTAAGAGCTGGTGCATATCTAGCCACAGACTGCAGCAAACGGAGGTGTGTGCATGCTTTGTTCTGTCACTGCCTCTCACTGTGTTGTTTTCATACAGCCAAGAGGGCTCAGCTGAACAGGGAATAAACTTGTATTTTCCTGAAGGTGACAAGAACTTCTGCTGGTAGCTATCAGCACAGCTCCCCTTCCCTGGGCCCTGAGGGAAACCACAGCTGTATCAAGAGTTATAAGGGAAACAGTTCTTCTCACTGATCTCCACCAGGAGTTTTTCTCTGATCCGACACATTACAAGGCTGTGCAGTGATAGGGCAAGAGGGAATACTCTTAAGCTGAAAGACAGAAGGTTTAGATTAGATACTAGGAAAAAATTATTTACTCAGAGGGTACTGAGGCACTGGAACGGGCTGCACAGAGAAGTTGTAGATGCCTCATCCCTGGAAATGTTCAGGACTAGGTTGGATGGGGCTTTGAGCAAGCCAGTCTAGTGAAAGGTGTCCCTGCCCATGGCAGGGGGTTAGGAACTAGATGATCTTTAAGGTCCATTCAAACCCAAACCATTCTACTATTCTATGATTCTATGATCATTTGAAAATTAATAATAGTCTGGGGGAAATTGTGTTTTCTGCCATCCGAGTGCTGTTGTGCTGGTGTGAGGGGAGTGCTGGAAGGCTGAACTGTACATGCAGCTCCTGACACCTGGGGAGCACACCAAAGAGAGAACCAAAGACCTTGCCTTCTTGTTCTTTCTTCTCTTGCCATTACAGCTGAAGAAAGTCCTGGAAGATTTAATATCAGTGGCAAGCAAGTTTTGATTTTGGATTATTCTCTTGTTTGAATAGAAGACATCTATAGATAGGCAGACATCTATAACAAGGACCATTAACATATCCTTCTACAGAAAAGCACTTTTTCCCCCCTCATTCATTCATTGCTCACAGGACAGTTTTTTATTTATTATTGCTTTAATAGCTCCATGTTTGTAGCAAAAACAGTACTGTCTGTGAATGGTGTAATAACTATGATCATAACCAATAAATCTATCCTTTGAGAGATGCTGCTAGCCTTATCATGTTGTTTTTAACCTTACTAGAACTGATAACTTTACAGCTTTAGTCAGCAAATTATGATAACTTTCTTTTAATAGAAATGTTTTCATTTCTGCTATGCTAAATTTGTTGTTTTAAAAAACTTTTTTTTTAACACCATGGGAAGGCATAATTGGGAAGCATTAATTTGTGCTTGAAAAGTGTATTTAAATTTTTTTCTTTGAAATGAACACACACTATGACCTAGTTTTTATAAACAGAGAAAGAAAGAAATGCCAGATCTGAAAAAGTAGATTTAGCTAGATAGTATTCTACCTTTTTAATTATTTTTCAAATGTAAGTGGTGATTTCACCTATTTATGTATTGCTAGAGGCTAAGGGGAGAAAAAAGCATTCATCCTGGGTTGAGTTCAGAGAGTCTGCTTTGCCAAAAATGAAGCCAAACATATTAATATACAGGCTTTCTCAAAGTCTCAGAAGCATCAGGAATCCATTTGAAAGAAGAGGAGCTGGTCTGGTTTGTCAGTCTGGCAAGTACCAGTGGAAAATCCATCATCTACCAACAAATACGTGCTTGCACAGTCAGTCCTACAGCCGTGAAGGGTCTGCACAACAGTTCCACTCCCAGGAGCTGAACCTGTGTTAGTGCCTGAGGCCATGCTGGCTCTGCTAGGGAGAAAGGCAGACACAGGAATGCAGAGGTGAAATATCCTGCAAAGATGGTTTTTCTACATAATATTAAATTTGCTTAGTATAAAATTTTACAAGCATATCCTGGACCACCCAAAAACTGTAGTGATTAATCCAGAAGTCTACTCTGTCCTTTACATGATTACTTTTAAATGTCCTTTCATTGTGATATACTCTAGACTGTTAAACATAGCCACATGGAGAGTGTTTGCAAGATACATGTGTTGTCTAAAATGTACATGCAGTTTAAAGGTTCTCTTGTTACCGTACAGCTCTAGACATAAACTCCTTTTTTTCGTGAATTCAACAGTTAGATGAAGAAACCTCTCCAAAGCTGAAAACAAAGAATGATTAATTAAAGAACCTGAGATGCAGACTTGTTCTGAGTTTACTAGACTGTAAAACTCTTACCTTAGTGGGTACACAGACAGGCATATGTTTGCGACTGATTTTTTGGCAGATAATTGAATAACTCTTGTAGCAATGGCCTTTTTTGAATACCAGAAAAAGCACTCTATCAAATGGATGTAATTTATTTCACAGGGAGGGGGAAAAGCTTTGGTGAATTTTCCAAGAAAAATTCCAAGGCTTATGTGAATATGTTCACCTAGCAGCTACACTGACATGAATCGATATATAAACCCACATGTGTAAGACAGCTATGAGTAGTAAAAGTAACAACTCTGAGCTATTAAGACGTCTAAGTATGTCTTTACATAAAAGCCTTAAAGGGCTGCACAGGGAGTCATTATGGTGTATTATGTCAGGACCTTACTTACTCAACATGTAGAAGTCGACACTGACACTGTCAGCTGTGATGTAAAACGCTTGGAGGCTCGTTTCACAGGACAGGCGTTTCCAAAGAGTTCAGCACCCACCAGTTCCCATGTAGGCAGCTAAATGAGGTGATGAAACTTTAAATGCTCTCAGCTTTCGTGGGAGCTGAAGTCTTTCGAAAAATCCATATTTCCCTGGGGTAGCTGCACCATCTGCTTTGAGCTCCTGATGGGGTGATGAGAGGAACCAAGTCAGGTACTGGTGTCCTGTGAAGGTGGCTGCTGAGAGAGAGTCTTCTGAACCCCCACGGAATGTCCAAAGCATGCTGAAGGAACATCTCTGCTTCATCTGTAACATCCATGCCATAGCTCAGAATTAAGGAGACTAATTAAAAAAAACCCAAAGTAAAGATTGTCTGCTCTGGAAATGTCCTCTCTCAGATCATAAGATAACACTATATTAACTGTGTGAAAATGGTATCTGACACAGCAGACTACTATTCTGAATTTTCTTATTCAAACATCATATTCCAGTGCACATGAAAGCCAGCATAATTCTCAGAATGCCTTTATACCCTAGTAATTTTATTTTAAAAAGATGCAAACAAAACAATGTGTTAGATTACATTCTGAAACTGCATTCAGATGTTTCATGCTATTGCTTCAGCAATAAAAGGAACATTAAACTCCTGAGGCCCAACTGAGGCTAGCTATTTTCGACACCTTTGTCAGGCTGGAGTGGAGCCGAGGTACCTGGTTGCTGGGAGCCATTCAGGAAGCCTGTCCCACACCGCTGCTCATTGGCCCCTTGCTCTGGACCTGCGGGTCCCTTTAGGGGCACAGTATCCCAGTCACTGCAGGAGATTGGCTTTGTTCGTGATGTTAGAGGGGCAGGCCACAGAAAGAGAAGCCATCAAGGGCTTTCAGACACAAAGACAGCAGCAATTACATCGCAAGATGGGGCAGGAACAGGGGAAGCATGGTTGTACAGCTTGCCCTCTTCTCCAAATCCTCCTCGGGCATCAGCTGATGGCTACTGCCTTACTGCTGGAGGCAGGACAGCAGGTTGGACAGGCCAAATGCTTCCCCATGAGTGAGCTGTCTGGTTTCTCACACCATGACTCAGACAGATGAGTGGAGAGGGTCCCTAAATGTCACCTATCCCTGAAGCGGCCAGTCTGCCAGGCCTGCCTGAAGCCGCTTCTCACTTCTTGCCTTTTTGGTGGCATGGCACTTCCATGCTCCTCAGTGCAGTGGGCTTTCCAAAGACAAAGCCCTTTGTGTGACTTTGCCCTTCCACCCCCAGCTGACCCTCCCAGAGGTCAGCGTCTCCTGGTCAGCAGTCCAAATGCTGTTTCAGAGTTAATTAGGCTCCTACTTCCTCCTGGTCAAGTGCTTCACCTATTCACTTGTTTTCCCGTCATAAACCATGGTGATGAGGGCTCCTCCCCCACAGTGCGCAGGTAGATACCTACTGTCTAGAGCAGACTCTGAATTTTAAGTCCCAAGTGCACAAACCAAAAAAAAAAGTGTACTCTCTACTTAACTGCATAAGCCGCAGAAGAAGCATCACTATGTATTGCTTTCCTGTTGCCTGTGTCCAGGTAGTTCTGTGCAAAGCACAGGAACATTAAATTGCTCTTTGGATTTGATGTGTAATGAAGTCCCGGTGACATCCTTAATTTCAGGACTTTTTAACATCTCTGTTTTGTACTTTGCAACTTTAGTGGTCTTTTTCTACAATTACGGAGGCATAGGTAGTAGAATGGTACTCTGACGGATTTGGGTCATTGATGTGTGATCTGATGCACCTTTCTCCTGTCTAATAGGACATAAAGCTGAGGTAGTTTTTCAGTGTGGTACATTAGGATACTATTTCATAACAATCCATTGCAAAATTATTCTATATTCCATGCAAAAAGCCATGGAAAGGTTTAACCCCCTGCAAATTAACTGTAAGTTGCATAGAGAGAAATGGATCTTCTGTAGGCAAAATAAAGAGAAACACAGGAATGACAACTAGGAAAAAGAATAATTAAAAAAGACCAAGTATTTTATTCTTTCTCAGGCTCTTTCATCTTAACTGACATTCTAAAAAATGGCCAATCTTAAGACTGTGATTTATTACCTTAAAAGTTTTAAGACTTGCTGCCTTTTTTTTTTTAAGCTTTGTCAGATTTTAAACCTCCATGAGATTCTGCTTTAAGTCCTTTGAGAATTAATAAGCGAGAGGTTGCAGTTGCAGACAGAGACACATTTTTCACGCTTCCCTCCCTCCCAGTGACTTGTTTTCCATGTTTAGCCTCTGCAGAATGAAAGGAGAAAAAAAATTGCAGCCAGCAATGTCAGTTCATGTTATTGCTCTATATACAGAAATGCCTTAGCCAGCATTTATATGAAGCTTTGTACAGTGTAATAAAAAACCCAAGTGAATCTCTTACGACTTCCTTACTTTACTTGGTTATTTTCCCAAGTTCAGACAAAAGGGTGAGATTCATCTGACTCATGCTGAACTACATAAAACTTAAGTTTCTCACTAAGCTATTTGCCTAAGTTGCCCCCACAGTCCCATCTCCACACAGGTGGAGATAAATAGTCCAGAGAGTCTTTTGTCCCTTTCTGGGACTGCTGGGCTGACTTGCATTGTGGAAGGGCCATCTCTGTTTGGGAGCAAAGGACCATCCAGCTGACCAGCCTAACTGGTGCCTAAATTTTGGATGGCTCAAGTTTGGTCTGATTCATTCTCCTGTAAGTTCAGCTGTCCATTTAGGAAAGCTCAGGGGGCAGAGTACCTGAAAAGACTGCAACGTTGGTCACAAAAGCATCCCCTCCTTTACAAATTTCCAAGGACATGACCATTACGGTGTTTCCTACCCCTGATATGGTTTTTCCTGCCTGCTTATTTACATAGAAATTTATTTCTCATGTATATATACACACACACACATATATATGCATATATATATGTGTGTGTGTGTGTGTGTATAAATATTTAGGTCTTACGAAATACAGAAAATAAACAGGCAAAAAACCAGAGCAACAAATGTTGACAAAAAATAACGAACAAATTGAGCTGGTCGCTGATCTGCAATTCACTAAGTCTGTCTCTACAAAAAAGAGTCGAAACGAATTTCCTTGTATGAATAAATCCCCAAAGTCTCATGAATTTTAGTATGAATGTTTCTGAATGCCTTGAAATTCATATGGGAAATGAATTAATCATTCTTCCTTATTTTCTTGTTGACAAAGTCCTTCTCATCCAATCAAAGTGAGGGCTACACACTGGGTTACTAGCTGTGTTCAGTGAATGTTGAGTAGCACCCATCAGCTGAGAGTTTGTCACAGAAAATATTTGCTGGATGCTTCAGTATGCAGAATGCATTAGAATGAAATCAGAATTTATTTGCAAGTGTTTCAGTGACTGCAGAAATGTCTGCATTTATGAGTGGTTTAACAGAATCCACACACATTCATGATTTATATGGGGCACATCTGTCATTTAATTAAAAAAAAAGGAAATATGAATTAACGGTATAAATTTGAGCAAGCCACGTGGATTTTGGTAAGGTAGTAGCAGACATGACAGCCCTCTATACATTGTTCGAGCATGTAACTTATCTGAGGAATGTAGACAAACTCTGACATTATTATTACTGCTTCTAAAATGACCAGATTCTGCAGTCCTCACAAATGTACACTCTGTATTAAAGCTCAAGAAAACTCCATGTATGTTTTTGTTGGTATGGGAGAGGGTAAAGTACAGAAGAAGAGACTCATATGTGTACTTCTGTGTTAGTGCATATCAATGAATATATGCATATTTATCTTTGTTTTATTATGTATTATATTCCAGTACAGTGCAGTATGTGTATTATTTTAAGATAATACATCTTCCCTGACTGCACAGCATTTTTCTTCTCTGCTTGAGAGTGCACTGGGTGACACACATTTTCTTCAAGAGAAATCTGATGTTCACATAGTCTCTGAATGCATCTTGAGGAGATTTTGTCCTACCTATGTGTTAACCTGAAATCAAATGCGGACAAAAGTCTTCCACAAATAAGCTAGGTAGGAAGGAGTGAAAGAAATGGCTTCATGCTTTTATTCTCTTTTATAATATTTGCTCACCATTTGGAAATTGTGAAGTGTTATGACTACACAGATTTTACATGATACTTTCAATTCTTTCTCTACAGTTACTACAATATTATTGATACTGAATTTATTGATAAATTTGTACAAACCAAATCTTGATCTGATAAAGCAGGACTCTCCTACCTGGTGATCCAATTCCTGCTGCCTACTCCTTCTTTATGCATGAATGCCAGTGTGTGCAAGTGCCTTCTGTATATGCTCCAACATTTATAGGTCAGGGTTGACCTTTGGATAGTCTGGGAAGGCACCTGGTATCTGACAACACGATCGGGACTCAGAGCACAACTGAACTGATGTGAGATTAGCATTAGTTCTGCAGTCAGACTGTAATTACATGGCTGGTTTGTGATGGAAATTACTGGTTACCCTGCAGGGTCCTGCAGCCACTTGGGACCACATTCATGGGGTTAACATACAGTTTAGTTTCCTTATACATCCTTTCTGTGTATATCCAACCTCCCAAAGTCACTTTTCTGAGTTGGGTTATTTGAAGGACGTTACGTGTCCACAGCATGTGCATGTTCCATATGATTGAATAATTAACATCCTGTGAGCAGATTTTTGGAGGGCCAAAATCCCTGTTGGCACAGCTCCATGGAGTCATCAGTGTTGCACCAGCAGGGGAGCCGACCCCAGCCCTTGTTTAGTGATTTGACAGGCCACCTCGCCATGAGGACACTCTATCATTTCCAGGGACGTGAGTTTGGAACAGAGAGTTATTTCAGTGGCACACTGACAATTGTTTGGTTTTTAAAGCTTTACCACATAATGTTAAACTAGTATCTTGCCTTAATGTGAAATCTTGGTACAGTGTATCTTATGATCTATTAATCTGGGAAAAAATGTAAACTAAAAGATCATAAACATAAACAGTTATTAAACCACAAACATTCCTCAGAGTAAATGATAATATAATTAAACTTTAACTTCACAATGCAGATTCTTTTAGTGCATAATTGAAATTGTGTAATGTGCTTTGGCAATATGTTTGACATTAACTTGAAGCAAGTAATTTTAGGAACCAGCATCTGATCTTTCTCTTATTGACATCATTTGCGCAGCTTCTGCGGCTACGTCTGTGCTACAGATTCTTTGTGATGTGCTTCACAGACCCAGTCCTGGAGAGTCCCTGTCTGTGTCCTGGCACCATGCTGGAAGGACATGGGCCTGCACACTGTGCCTCTCCAAAGCTGAGATCCTTTCAAAGGAAACCCAAGCATATAGGGAACACAAGGAGCTGCAGGGTGATGGGCTGAGGAACCAGGGAGATGGAGCATCAGGGGGCTGCCCAGCAGACCTTCCTACAGCTGGCATCCCCTCCTGGGGATGTGGGTGGCTGTACCGAGTTCAACTAGAGGCCCATGTAGGCTACTTGTCTGCCGAAAGTGTATGCTTGGGAAGAGTATAAAAGAAGGGCAAGCATGTAGTATTTCTCCCTCAGACATCCTGCTATGTGTCTGCAGCCTGCTCTCAAATTTAATGAGACTGGATGACAGTTTGAAGCTTCGTTCACCTTGCTCCCTGTACAAGGCTTTCTAGACATTTTAGTCAAAGAAAATACTTTTATAGTCCACACTTCATATGCTCACGTTGCCACCTCCAGGGCACTGTGGTCCCACGCCATTCTCACGGCAGCAGAGATCAGGCAGGACCTCATCCCATGGGCACTGCTGCACACCTGAGACCCAGCTAGAGTCTGATCTCCGTCTGATTTGTCTTCCTTGCCCTAGTCCCACATGATGGCCTGAGCCCTTAGGAAGTACGTGAGCAGTCTTAGAACAAAGGCACTCCTGGCAGACCTGTACCTGCTGTGACTACACTGCAGGTAGGCTTGTGCTTGGCTCTGTATTTAAGAGAAAAATAGAGTAGAATACACACTGATGGTAAGTGAAGAAAGACAGAGAAAACAGGAGACAGGCCCTCACTGAAGAACTTTAGGGACTGACTGTCTTGTCCTCATCAACTAAGAACCATCAGCAGCCATAGCCAGCACTAACTAAACAACACCAGTTCCACAGTACTGCATGACTGCATAAACAAAAATAATAACAAAAATTTAGAAATACACATGAATATATAAACGAAAAAATAATGTCTCATAGCTCTTTGCTGTGCTCTGGAATGAGGCTTTTTGGGAAAACTGGGAATTTGGGGTTTATGGGGAGTTACAGGGTTGCCAAGCTGTGTTTCCCGGAGCATTTGACAATAGCCTCTGGAGAGCTGCCTGGTCACATGCTAATGGCTCTTCTTCATTCTTTCCAGCCACGAAATTACAGCTATAAGGTTCAAGAGTTACATGCAGTACATTCTTAGCATAGTGGCTCCTCACACTCTTCCCATAGTGAGGAGAGGCAATTTCTACAAAGACTTAGTGACTGAAAGTAGCATGCAGAAGATGCCCATGAGACAACCTGGGTTTAAACTTATAGACCAACCTGAGAAAAATTCTGGAAACTTGCTTAATGCTGGTAGAAGTTCACATGACTGGCACTTAGGAAGTAGGTGTTTCCCAGAAACAGGAGCTGGTGGATTTGTGAAGATGGCTCTTTCTGAATCAAACTAAGAAAGACTTTTTTCTGTGATAAGAAAAGAACGTACAAATATTTTATTGAGATTCTTCTACTTTCTATGCAAACTTGATTTTAAGTACTGCTGGACTCCTTATAGCATGGGCACAGGAACAGAGGACACTTAGTCTGCAGTTCAAAATCCAGGATTTGTCCACAAATGGCTTAAAACTTTTGATAGTTGATACTCAGCATGCACAGCATACACAGCAAACAGCTGGCAGTGGGTGCCAGCTAGCTGAACTTGTTTCACTTCCTTGCTATTGCCACTGGCTTGGAAATTATCTTATGTTTAGAAAGAACAATTGGCAATCAGCCAGGGAACAATAAATTTTTTTCAAAATCGAAGGGAAAGCCAGGTAAAACTCTCTTTCAAGTATATCTGATTCAGTTTAAAAAACCCTCAGATTATATATCTTTATGGCCAAGATTTAAATCAAGTTACCAATGCCATTGATCACAGAGGTAGAGTTTTGGAGTTCTAATTAAACCCAAAGTAAAAAGCTTATAAAAATTCCTTAGGGAATTCACACACCTGATTTTCAGCCACAGATAACTGATGATCCCTGATTCTAGTGCCTCTGACACCACATGACATGGTCCAGCATTCAAACAAGTTAAAATCATGTTGGTACAATTTACAGAGAGGGGTAGTGGACTCTCAGCAAAAATTTTTATTTTGGAAAATACGCATTCATCAGATGCTTTTCTCAATATGAGTGAATACTTCTTCCGGGAATATTCTGTGAGAACCCTGAGTCAGTGTCAATGCTCTCAGAGTCTGGAAATGGCTACTTCAGGGACTTGGCCCAGGGTCCCACACACTGCTGAGCATTGCCTTTTCCTCTCTTCTGGGGAGAAGCTGGATTCCTTCTTTCTGCTGCACTGCTTAACTGTTTTCCAGCTAACATATGCATACAAAGGACCGGATCCTGTTGAGAAAAGGGACCTTGAGGAAACTTTAGAGACATCTCTTCTTGAAGAGAAGTTGAGCAGCACTGGGGGCACCTCGGAACTGCTGCGGTCAGCCGAGAAGCTGCTGCTCGTGCTTCTGGGCAGCCCTTGGTGCTGCAAGATGGCTTGTCCTGTATTTAACTCAGGAAGCAGACAACAGGGAATGTGTCTGCTGCATATGAAATACTGACTGCACCAGGCAAGGTAATTAGGACACTTCATGAGAAAGCAACAAGAAGTTTAAATCTGAGAAGAGGCTGCACTTTTTCACGTGACAGGGAATGAATTTGTGGACACAGCTGCGCCACGCTCTTTACAGTCAGGTGCTAAAAGGACAGAAATGGGAGTAGGAGGATTTAATAGTGGGGAAATTTGAAGAGAAACTTAAAACACCAATCTTTCAGAGAAAAAGAAAACATCTTGGTGAAATAGAAAATGTTCTTGCACTTTTCTCCCTCATTTGTTTGGTATTTTCCCCCTTTAGAGACTGGATCCCAGGGTTGCTAGTCAGAGCATGTGCCAGGGTGGAATGTCTTATTTTCCCATGGCAATGTTTCCTAAAATTCAGAGTAAGTTTATGACATTTAACTAAACCAAATATGTGGTAAAAAAAGGTAAAAAACCCATGCATCGGTCTGATTGAATACTAACCAATGCCATGAGACTGAAAAAACGCATAGGAACCACATTGCTCTAGCCACAGTTTGAGCTGTGAACAGTTTTATCTTTCCGTTTATAGGAAAGGTCAAGAAAAGTTTGAGTCACCTTTTCAAGAGACAGCTTTCCTTCTACTTCCCAGCCACAACATTTGTCTGGATGCCCCAGTGTAGGGGCTGTTGAAAGGAAGCTCCCTGTCAGTCTGTCACGTCTGGGCAGTGCTGTGCCCCAGAGCCAATATTTACAAGCCAGGCACGCTGCAAACTATTTCCCTAGGCTTTGGTGAGGGGGAAGAAGGAGGCTGTAGAGGGATGGGATGCTTGTAACCCAGATATGGGGACAGACTGGATTCCTTGAGCACTGATGATGGATGGAAGTGGGCTGCACATGATGCATTTTTGGTTTTGGGAGTTTATCAAGCACTATCCAGAGAGTGGGATAAAATTATCTGTTAAACAGTCTCAAAATGCACCTAGGAAAATAAAGCAATATTTCTATCTTGCACTGGCAGTGCCAGAATACTGCAAAGCAGCCATCATTTCACACTTCTGCTGGACACTTCTGGGTTTTGTAAGCACATATGCCCCCTTTGGAGCAGGGAATCTCTGTGCTGCTGTTTAAGAAAAGAAGCATAAAAGTGGGAGACATCCCAGCCCAATCAAGTCATTGCAATGGAGGAAACTCTGACAGGGGCTGTTCAAATGAAAAGGACTAAACAGTTCAGCTGATCTCTTCCATTTGTATGAGGTTTAGGCACCAGTTGCTATGGCAGTAAACTATGTCAAATTGTGTCCTTTTTAAATCTGCAGAATTCTTTTGTATTTCAGCCACACAGAGTGCGTTTGTAGTTAGCGCCAGGCATATATTGGGTGTATTTTGTTTTGTATCTGAGCCGTGTCCTGTTTAATCTTTATTTTAGATTGGCTGAAGATTTCACCAGGTATTTCATTTCTAACTTATTTCTACCTTTAAAATGGCCAAACTTTAAAATGTAAGTTTTTAACATGTAAAGTATTTTAGCCAGCTCCATTTTGACTCATTCAAATAGCCATGGAATAAGATCTGACTTCATAAAAGCTTCCAAAATCTGAACTTTTCCAGTGGCTATTTTAACTACTAAAAGAATTGAAGAAATTAATTCAGCCATCTGCATTTTTAAGCACAGTTTATTTATTTAGTCTTTGCTAAAATGCTGTTCCCACAAACTTCATTCTAAGTGGTTGTAAAGATATTCTTATCTTTGGAAATTTGTAGGAATCAGTCCAACATGTATGTTTTTAATGATTTTTTTTTAATTGTTAATATCTTATAGTCACTTACTTTGCTGCCTCCCACTTTACATAATAGTTATTAGGCTCTCACTGAGGTCTCTTAGAAACAATACAAAGAAAATAAGGAAGGAGGGCCAGCAACAGAATGGTTGAAGATAACAGTGCTGAGGATGCTGAGAAAGAAATCAGCAAGATAGGAAACAAGGGGATTTGGAGGTCAGCAGAGCAGGAGTGAGCAGGAAATGGAGGGAGGAACTGAGTGTCAGAAGCAGCTGATAGATTCATTGCCTTGCATTTTCTTAGGGTAATATTTCCTCAGTTGATATCAACAGCTGAGGTTGCATTGCCTTGCATCTTTACTCTCCTGTCTGTGTACCTGACAAACCCTGCCCAGTGACTCTCACATTCCTTCGGCACGTCTTAAACCAAAAATCCTCATTACCCTTTAATATGGATGTAAAAACATCCAGGGGCTAGAGGAGGAGAAATACTTGCTTCACTAATTACATCTAGAAAATACAAGTATTTGCTGAAATAAGACCTGTTTTATTGCAGAAGACTTTTATAAGACTAGCCACCTGAAGTTTAATTTTCCTTCTTCCGTATATAATTGTATCAAAAAGATTATGAATCTTTCTGAAAGAAGGGAAGTGGTGAAGGTATATCTGTGGGTTACTTCACTGCAAATATGAAAGGTTTTTCACATTTTAGAGAAAGAAGGTTTATTTTAAAACCAGACTTCAAAGACTGTATTTTATTAGAAAACAACAATGAACAAAGGTTTGAATAAATAGAGCAAATGAATGTTTTAGAACATATTAAGTGATTAGTTTACTAAAACTTATCATCTGCTAGTGGGTAGAAAATGAAAAGCAAGTTTTCAATTTTGCAACATAAACAGAGTTTATTCAGATTTCATGCACATAGGCAGTGTGAAAAACAGGTATATATATTTATTTGGTACTGTATTTGCTAAATTAATTTTTCAGAAACTGCTTAGACTGGATCTCATTAAACAGTCTTCCTTGCTGTTCACTGTGGGATACACAAAGTGTAACATTTTCTCGCAGCTGATCAAAAGGAGAATGTGTAGGTTTAATCAGTATTTGTTAACCATGTGCAAATATCAGCTGTAAAATTGTATGTGCTGAACTAAAAGGAGCAAAAACCTTAAAGTAGCTGATACCATATTTGCAAATATAGTTTTAATATTGATTTCCCTCAGTACCCTTCACAAAGTCGTATTGAAGACCATGCCCAGCTTGGGATGGGCACATGAGGACCTGGTACTATGCAAGACGGACCTTTCTTCTGCCTCAGACTCTAATGGTGGCCTTTTTGTAGGCCATTGACACATCCCTCTGACTCTGACAGAACAGGGTTTGAGGAGCCCTTTGTCCCTCTGCATGTTGCCCCTGGTGCCTGCTCCCATAGCGTCTTCTCCCAGTGTGCAGTGTTTTCCCTAGGAGGGGCCGTGTCCTCATGCTGTCTGCCTCAGGCGCTGATATTAAGCTATTTATAAATGTGGAAAAGACAATCCAAATGTGTAATCCTGTGAAAATGTTCCCAGGTTAACTTTGCAAAATGTATTTTTCATAAATGCATGTTGATTGGCATTTTTTTTATTACCTTTTAAAGTCTGCTATTAATAGAAACCGAGAGTAGCTATTCCACTGCCTTTGCTAGCAGGCTGCTGGCAGTGTAATTGCTCAGGATATCTGCTTACACTTCTCATGTATTGTAACAAACTCAGCCTTCTTTTATCCTCTGCAGTTACTGGGTGTTTCAAAACTTACTGGAAATGATGATGAATACTAAAGAGATCCTTGTCTGGTTCTTTTAAAATCCATACATGGGAACGGTCTGATTTTGTTGTTGTTGTTAAATCTTCATTTGGAATCTGCTGCTTAGCATCCTCTTTAGAAATAGTTATAATGGTATGCGAAATATTTTATCATATATATAAATCTGTCTTTCTCCCAACCAGAAGGCCAGAAATGTTTCAGTACTCCTGCCCTCTGTACTAAAACCATTGTTAGGATCTTTTTTACTTTAGTTATGCTTAAATATTTTTGTCCTTAATCTTTTCTTTTCTATAGATATTATCATGTACCGTTTCCTGCCTTACTCACTTCCCACTCCGCCATGATATTTGATGCTTTTGACTTCCTTTCTTTTCCATTTGTTTTAATAACTTTTATATTACATTTTTTGTCTAATTTTTTTTTAAAAATACAGAACCTTGTCTCTCTCAACTGCAGATTTCTGGCACCTAAGAGTGTTCTTAAATTCCCTATTAGCATATGTATTTTTATCTCTAAAAGAAAATGTGGGCTTGGTGGCAGTAGTACTGTTTTAAGATTCATAGCCATGTGATCAGACTAGACAGTCAGAAAGGCACACTTTGGCCTTGCAAACAGTAGGAAAATTCAGGAGTACTGCACTTGGATCATGAATATAGAGTTGCATATTTGTTTCCTGAGCTTGCATGGGTAACATTCCTCTACAGCTGTTCTAGTAAAGGAGCCTCCAGAAACTGCATGCCTGCACTGCTTTGAAGTGTGGCGTGCCAGTAAAGGATTTCTGTTAAGTGTTTCAGACATAAAACCTCTTCTGCAGGCCTGTGCAAAATGCTGGGGTGCCCTTTGTTTTATTTCTTTTCCTTTTGCAAATAAGTGTTTATAATATTCTTACCCTGAAAACAGCATTTTTTACTTTTCAAGAAGGAACACTTGATCATTGAAAGCTGGATGACTACAACATCATTTTTCTCAGCTGTGCCCCAGTAATACACAGCTGAAGGGAAAGTCATGATGTCAAAGAAAAATGGCAATTCCCAAATCCAGAACAAATGAAGGGCTCATCTCTTGATGAGTGTCCTGAAAGGTTATTTCATATGTCTTCATGTCACAGAATGCGGTGGATGATAATATTATAGACCTCTTCAAATAAGGATTTGATAGATTCATGGAATACAAGTCTAATGAGGGATATTAGATAGAAAGAAACCATCTCTCATTCACAGAGAGGCTAAACACTGGGAATATCCCAGAGAAAGCACCACTTTCTGCTTATCCTATCTGTGTGGGGTTTCCTGGGCATTTGCTGCTGGGCACTTTTGGAGGCTCATGCTGGAGTAGATTGACTTTTAGTCTGACCCACATGGCTGCCCTCTGCAATTAATCCTGTTTGAGTCAACAGAAACAGTAGAACAATTTGGACTAGCAGCGAGGCTTGACCAGCTTGGGATTTGGTTGAAGTATTTATAATTCTGATAAACCAAGACTGAAATTAAAGAATAAAGGAAACAATAACTCTTCCCATGCTTCTTCTTATTGTGGTTTCATTCCTTTGTTTCTTGATGTGGATTCCAGAAAATTAATTGAGCATTAAGACCCAAAGAGCAGTACTTTTGGGGCTGATTATTGCATGCCTCAGCTGCTGTAATAAAGTATGAGTTAATGACGTTAACCACCTGAAAACTGCAACAATTTCCCTGTAAATTCAGTGCCTGGATTTACTTACTGCCTGATCACTTAGTTTGTAGCTCGGGAAAAAGGAAGAATTGAAAAAGCAGAAACCTAATGCAATTGCATTTAAGAAGTGTTAAACAAAAATAAGTTTAAAAATAAATCTGCATTCTTGTACTTCCTGGACATTATTGTCCTGTGCGTGACATACCTGGCAGTGAGTCAGCACATTGCATTCACGTCTGAGGTTTGGAAGCTGTTTCATAACTGAAAAGAAACCTGCGACCAATCTGTAAAGTCAGCCAGGCCTGAATCTGGCAGCACCACACGTTGTAATACTGGTGTTAGGCCAGGCTTGGCTGGTATAGGGAATGAGTTGAATTTTGAGCATGCTGCGGGTGTGCTTCTTGTAGGTCAGTCAGTGCAATCAGTAACTTTTCCTCTCAGCTCCATTTGCAGGAAATGAGCAAAAAACCTGTCTGTTTTAAATGCTTTTCAATACAAGACAGAAAAAGGAGTAAGCTGAAATTCAGTGCCCCTCATGTTCCTGGAACCCTGCATCATAAGAGGGCCATGTGGTTTTTCTTATACAGACAGCGGCATTTTTAAAATGTTGAGTGACTGTCCAGTGAAAGTTTCAAGGTTGTGCAGGAGACTCCCAGCAACGTGAGGAACTGAAAGGCTTGCTTTTGGGTTTCAACCTCTTCAAGACAAAGACCATCCTTTCACCTTCACAGTACTTGGGGCAATGGTGTCTGCTCCTCGTTGCAAACTGTGCCTGCTGTAATACTATCTGTTTATTAATAACAGTAACAACAAAAGGTGGAAGCTCACGGAGACAAAGGATGGTGACTTGCAGTAATTTATGTTGTTTTCCCAGCTTTGTCACATACTTGATATGTGACCTTGAAGAAGTTATTTAATTTCTTTCTTACTTACTGTTCCTCCAGAGACACAGGACAACAGTGCTTAGCAAGGGTGTCAGGAGGCTTAATTCAGAAGTGATTGTGAAGCCTGCTGGTCTCCACAGAGGGTTCATATTCTCCTCATGGCCGAGACGATTGTCCTAGTGGCAAAGGATCCGCAGAGAATGTGAACAGGTCATCAAAACAATAAGTTTCATGTTGAAAAATGTCAGACTGACCCTTTCTGCCACCTCCCTATAGCTTGGATACAGATAAGGCAAAATGAGGGAATTCCTGTCTGAAGCAACACCACAATAGGAAATATTCCCTTTAAGTAAGCAAAATCTTGAAGCAAAGTGGAAGAAAGAGCCAGCCCTGAGGAGACTGGCAATTGCAATTGCAAAGACCCAAAATAACCTCTGCTTCACACAGGTGGTCTCTCTGCCATCGTCAAGGCTCTCTCAGCCTTTAGCAAGGGTTGAAATAAAAAGCAGCCATTAGCCTTGATCCTGGCATTGCCAGCCATGACAGGTCCTTCCCCTACTAATGGCTGCAAATGGAATTCTTTCGGCGGCAGCGAGGCCAGGGGGTCAGCTGGTAAGCTCCTGAAAGGCAGTGCAGCCGCCAGGCCCTGTCGTCTCCCGAGGCACGTCTCTGAAGGGAGCTGCCTGGGGACGTGATTTACAGTGTGAGGATGAATCGCCCTTGTTCTGCGAGTGGCATGGCAGTGGCAAGAAGCACCACCTCATCCAGGAAGGGATGGCCAGAGCCAGGGTCCTGACAGTGAGGGATTAAACCAATAACTGACTTGGATGTGATACAATCCAAACCTCCTTCTTCCTGTAACAAATCTGCAGCTACGAGGATCTTATTTTAAAGTACCTCTGGGAAATACCGCCCTTCCTTTCTCTGGACTTATCCTTGCTGCAAAGCCCGGCTGCGCTTTGCCATGTGGACCTGCTTGTGCTTTCTGGTATGCAGAGTTAGGCCTTTCCCAATGAACTCCTAAATCATGTCACCACTGTAAATGTCCTTTTATTACTTTTAAAAAAATTTATTGCAGAAGCCTTATCCTTTTAGTTGGAGGCTCTTGCTCAAAGATACTGCTCTGCAATCCTTTAGGGAATCACGGTTCCTCCTCAGAAGAGCACAGACTCTAAAGGCTGTGTTTCATTTATGGACATTTATGCCCTTCTGAGCATATCTGCCAGAAATGTACATATGAACATGTACCCAGATGAGTAAAAAACTCTCACTAGATTAAGGGAATATTGTGCATCATTCAGATGGCTCACCCGCTTCCTCAGATTAGTATTAACAAGGAGATGTTGAACCTCTGGTTTCAGCTAGCTGGTAACTAAATGCAAACTCTGACACTTGGAGCATTTTGCCATTTTGAAACCATCCTTGTCAAATTTTAGCTTTTCAGATCAATGTCTGGAGTATCAATTCAGAGATCCAGGGCAGTGCCAGTGTACTCACTGTGCTGAACAAGTCAGGAAAGGTACAAAAGAAATTGAAGGGGCAACAGTTAGCCACTTGTGTTCGGTATAAAACTGCCTTTTGTCTAGCTTTTTCATAGTGTCCCATGTCAAAAACACTGCTGAAAGGGAATGGCTTGGTAAATCTGACAAAAGGGTTTCAGCATTTTATAACATTTGGCATGGCTTTCAGAGAAGTGAAATGCATGCCACAGAAGGCGTTTTCAGCTGTGGCACCACTGGATGCACTGGCCTTTCATTTCACTGACATGTGCTGTTGAAATGCTACAAATTTCACTGAGGTTTTTTTTGGCACCTAATCCTCTGGTGACAGTAAACATGGCATATGAAGGAATCCAGATCAAAAGTTATTTGTGCAATGCTTTGCATCACTGCAAGCTTGCTGGATATATTTTGCAAACTTCAAGAAGAGAAAAAGTCACCATTTTAAAATCTACTTCTTACTGGTACACTTTTCAGTAATGACAAACAAGGATGAAATTTCAGTTTCATGATTTTAGGCAATGAGTGCATTTAATCACTACAGTTGCAGGAATAAATACCAGACTAGGAATGTGATGCAACAAGAGAATCAAGAGAAATGTTCTAATTTATTATCTGCTGGAGTAACATTTCAGCTATTTGAGGTAAAAATGGTCCAAATGAACTAAACAAATAAAGCCCAAGATTTTTATATGAACAAGATGACTATTTCAAGAAAACCATGTTCTATCCTAGATCAGCTCTGTTGTATTTTCTTGCTTTTACATTTTCTTACATTAGCTTCAAAATTTATTTAATAAAGATGACTTTAAGGGTTCTGTTTATCATTAGTAAAAAGTAAATAATATAAATTAGAAGTTCAAGAGAGAGTAAAAGCTGTGTCTATTGAAAGACATCTGACTGGATCACAGAGCTGGAAGTTTTCCTGTAAAAGACTACTTGGCCTGAAACTGAGCAAAATGGAAAAGTTACATCTTTATTGAATATTCTCACAGAAGACCACTTAAACCCTAAAAACTTTCTGCTTCTGAAATGCAACCATACTTACTGTCTGGAAAATGAAGAGGATGTAAAAGTGAGAGCTGAGTAAAAGCTCTCAGAACTCGGGGGTTTTTTGGTGTGTGTGTTTTGTTGTCGTTGTTGTTGTTTTGGTTTGGTTTGTTTTCTTTTGTTTTGTTTTGTTTTGTTTTTAATGAAAGAAAAATGAAGTTCTCACTCAGTCTTGCTTATGGAAAACAGAATTTCAAAATTATTGTGTGAACTTTGAAATGAGTGCCTATTCTTTTTTTCCAAAAGCCTTCTTCGGGTTCCTCCGCTGATGCTGTTAAACAGATGTTTTCTCTGTTCAGCAAATAGTCTTCCTATCTCTTTGGTAAAGAATGAAGCTCCTTTGCTTTGGGACAAGACATTTCCAGTCTGTTTCAAGGTCTGAAATGTCTTCAAACCCCTGACTGCTTTGTCTAATCTAAGTACATTCTCCTGGATATTCTTTTGGCAGGTTTAATCATTACCTGGCTGAGTTCCAGGACTAAGTATGTGGGGTTGTAGAATTCATTTGATATCTTGAACCTGGGGAGTTTCATTACCTGACTATCACTGTGGTAGAAAACACTGCACAAGTTCTAAAATTTAATTTCATGCTCCATTCGTTTTTGTGTCACTGCTTGCTCTGTGACACCCAGACCTTCAAGTCTGTCTGCCCTTCCCTCCATATAAACATGTAGAAAGACAGCAACATTTGGATAGAAATTTTAATCCAAACTGTCCAGTATCTGCTGAAAAACTCAGCATTAATTGCAGCCTTGCCCATCTCAATTATCAAGAAAGCAGTAGGTAGCAGAGGATGTTAGAGCACTCTCTCAGGGAGTGAAAGATGCCCAAAAGAATCATAAGAAGGCTTCCCCATCTTCAACCGTAGCACAGCAGAGGGTAACAAATGTAGCCAAGGTTATAGCAATCAATGCACATTTAATTATTATTTAATTATTGAACATTCCTGTCTGATGCTGACCAATCAGATTACAGACTCTTGTCAAAAGCTAGATGGATAAGTTTCTCTCTGGATGGATGGATTGTGCCTAAAACAAGCGGTAATTCAGACAAAGGGACATACATCATTTTTAATTGACGAAGGCTGGCCCCTCAATACGATTATTCAAAGCTTAGTGCCAACTAATGAATCTGCACTGCAACACCATTGTAGCACTTTGGCTGGAAGTTAGCGCTTCTAAACTACCATTTAATTGTTTCAGTTCATATAATTTGGATTTATGAATAAACATGCATTTTCCTTGGGGCTTTTCTAACCCTTTCTTGCTGTGGTGAGCAAAGTAAAACTTCAATTTTCATTTTGACTGAGGTGTTTTGACTGAAGCACTGCTGATTTCTAAATTCTAATGAGAATTTCTCAGGGTAACATCACTGTCACTACATGGCTCTGTTTGCTGAAATCTGTGATTAAAAGTGCAAATGGAATATACGATTCAATGTGCTGTTTTCCTGAAGTCCCTGCTGCTTCTACAAGTTCTTAATTTAAATACCATTAGCTTTATTTGAAAACAGTTCTGTCCAGAAATACAGTGTCGAACAACATACAATAATCTTTGCCAGCCAAATGTCTTTATTGCAATTTATAATTAACTTTAATTAACTAACATGAATTCAACAGAATTTCAAATTATGCAATAGTTCATTTTTTAATTTTTTTTGCAACTTTTCTATTACTTTTGTATTTTTCTAGTGCTCTTTGTAAATTCTGTACCTGAAAAATGGCTAATAAATCCAAAATGGTAAGACTAATTTTAAATATATAAGCTCTCATGGACTGAATTTGCAAATGTCCTTGCTTTGCCCTAAATTGCATATTGACAAGAGAAGATGCACAGTAATCAGCTAAGCTTGCAAGTCTCAACTTGAGCATTTTTGGATCTTTTTTCTGCATTTTGCAGTTTTTGCTATTAAAAGTAAACAAAGAATGCTTCATTTTGAAAATCTTGTTGTGTAGGAAAAAGCTGCTGATGATTTGGGTCATGCTACTTCCAAGAACATCCAAATCATACACTGTGTTTCATAAACATCAACAGAGTCATCTGCAATCTTTGGTGCAGGTGAAGAACTTGAAAGCCAAAGGGACTCTCCTTGTAAGCAGCCAGAACTGCTTACAAGAAACTGAACTTCAATGAACTGAGTTTTTAAGTCAATGACTTAATGTTATGAATAGAGTCTGGGGGGGAAAAAAAGTGTGTAAATTCTTGTATAGATACCACTGATCACACTTAAATGATGGTGTGCACGTCTCTAGTTTGAGAGCTGGAACTTGGCTTGTGTATCAGAAAAGCACAAAACAATAAGGGTGAGTTCATCAATTAACTTTTCATATGACGGATGTTGGAGATAACCTGTTGAATTAGTCATATTCCTTTATTGAAATGGTATGGATTTGTAATACAAATGGCAATAAGGAGAGCCATATGAATCAAAAACCTATGTATTATTTGGGATATTTTCGAGTAAGGCTGTGGATTGGAAACCAGTGGTTTCTGCTGGAAAGACATGGTGAAAAGGAAAGTTACAGGCACAGGAAAAGGTGGTTTTTACATAGACTTGAAGACAATTTTGAAGGTCATAAAAACAGATGTTCAGTCCTGACAGGGTAGGATATCCTAAAAGTAAAATGACTGGTTTCAATTACAAATGCAGACTGTGATTCAGTTAAAATTAGACCACGAGAAACTGCAGCTGCTTGAAGTAGGATAACCAAGTGCATTCCAGCCCATCTGCCAACCTCCACTGTTTTTTTCAGGGATAAAACAACATATACGTGAGATAAGAGAAGTTACTCAAGATAAGGAATGACACAGTTCCTTTCCTAATCAGTCATGGCCAACACCACTTCGCTGTGCATGTCATGGTGTGTTATATATCCCTCTTCCCATCACATCCCCAAGACATAGATGTGGGGCCTCTCTTGCCAGGAGAAATGTGGTTTTCTCTGTGGGGACTAGCACTGCAAGGTATTTATTTGCTGTCCTGAATACGGCTGGTGAGGTGGCTGCAGCTGTTGAATGATTGTGTTATCTAATACGGGTAAACAAGGGCATCATTTGGATCCTTGCCCATCCCAAGAGTTTGGGGTGTTTTTTCAGTTTATCTGTTCTTGTCTGTATGGGGCTTTTTTGATTGCTTGTTTTCATTTTTGTTTGAGTTTTTTTTGTTGTTTTGTTTTGTTTTGTTTGTGTGTTTTTTGTGTTTTGTTTTTTTTTTTTTCTTTAATGAGTGTGTGGAAGATATTCTGGTCACTCAAAGGTTTGTCCTACAAAGATTTCTTAGTCTTACTTTGAGGCATGGATTAATATGTATTTCAGGAATTACTCTGGAAGTACATGTGCTGTGTGTCAAAGGAAAGCTGTTTTTAACTTTACAAGGAGAATGTTTGCATGGGAGACATGTGTGATTTACCAAGGGTGTGCAATCTCTCACAGGGAATGCATTGCCCAGGCTGTTCAGGAATTGCATTGGATCGTCCCTTGCCTTTTCTTCCTCAAGCAGATACTGCTTATGGGCATATGGCTGCAGAAAGGGTCACTACTTTTGCAATGCATATTAGATTTTCCATCTCAGAGTGAGGGAAAAGGCAGTCCTTCCACTGCTTGGGATGGATCCACCCCAGCCAGCTTCAGAGAGTTTCATAATCGTTACCAAGGAATCTCAGAGAGTACTCAGGATTCCTAATGACTATGTTGAGAAAAAACACAACCCCCCCAAACATACCCACAATACAAAGTGCTCTGAAAGTATTTGGGAAGACGAAGAATTGTGTTACAGCTGGATAGCAGACAACAGTGCTGAAAGGGAAATAGAAAACAGGAGTGACATCAGCATGGGAAGGGCTCAAATTAAAAAGCAGAGAAAAGACTGTGAGAAACATATATATCTACAAATAATTTAAGAGTGAGAAAGTGGAGGAGTCAGCAATATATGAAAAACTGTATTTTCCATAAATTAATGTGTCTTGATGATACTTATTTCAAACATTATGCATTAAAAATACACTTTCAGCTGTGCCCAGGTACAAATACAGAGTGTAAAAAAGAATGCAAGACAGTGCTGCTATAAATGTTGTCTGAACATTTGGAGAAGCTGCTGTTCTGCATCTGTGTTCCTCACACAGACTTGTGCAAGAATCCTAGGTGAACCTTCGGGTTTCCTGACATTCCTGTAACCATACCAGTGGTAGTGGTGGCACAGCCAGCAGCTGTGCACAGCCCGCTGGGTAAGTGCATCTGCAGGAATGTGCAGGTAGCATCCTCTCACACTCTCTGATGAGGACAGGGTGCTAGCACTCACAGCTCATCATGCAAGAGCGCCTGACCCCCAAAATGCTGGAGAACAAACCCCGAGCAGCTGCACAAACACAGAGCTGACTACCAGGTTCTATAATGGTGCTGAACTTGGTCGACCTGGCCACACAAGCAGGACTAGTGAATTCAACACTGACAGTAAGGGGAGGAGGAGCTATTGCTGTCACCCTGGCAAATAGGGCTGGAAGTGCCAACTAGTTAGGTTTATAGATAAAATCCAAATGTGCTTTTTAGACTCCTTCTTCATTAATCCCAAATTAATTAAAAGAATTAAAGAAACACTTTCCACTACCTTTTTAAGGATAATGTGATATGAAGGATCAAGGGCATGTCCGGTCTTTGAGAAAAAATGACCATGTTTTCAAACACAGCTTTGCCTGAGGTAGGTAGCACCTTTCAGTGCATTTGAATACAATATTAAAACAGGTAGTTATCAATAGAGAGAAGCTAACCACAAAGCTGGTGCAGTCAGAAGGTTCTGCATTCAGGATGCTGCCTCCAGCCTTGACACAAGTGGATTCCTGATTAACAGGCAGTACCGTTTACTGTAAACAGTCATGTGGTTGTCTGGGGCTGCTGCCGTCTGCTAAACTGTCTGCAAGAGCTAATGCGTTCTTTATAAGTTTTGTCTCCAGGTTCTGCAAGACATTTTGTGAAACTCATAAAAATCTCTGGGCTGTACCTGGAGTATCATAAAGGTAGCCACTGCCGGATGGGGAATGACAGCTAGGCTGCAGGAACAGGTTTGAGCACTCCATGTGCCTGCCAAGATTTCAAGGGAAAACAGGCAGGCTTTTCAAGCTTCTGGTAATTCCTGCTGTATCAGGTCCCTCTATTTTTCCTTTATTATATTTTCAGTTACCTTAATAAGGCTCTTATGGTTAACAGCTTAAAGGAATCAGGATTTTAGAGGAAATTAAAAAGGGAAAGACAATAGACCTCTCCCTTGTTTCAATGCTCTGTCTCAAATAAATCTATGCAATCTGTGATCTTTTAAATAATTACCTGGTGTTCCATTACCTAGTCCCTCTCTGCAAGCTTGTTTTTGTGCTCCTGGAAACCCAGATCCTACCCAAATGCTGCCAGACTCATGCTAGGGTGTAACAACACCTGAAATGTTGAAAAAGATTGATGTTAAACTTCCACTGATTACTGTAAGGTAATGTGTTAAGCATACATTAAGCCTAAGCATTAAGCATAGAAGAAAATCAGGAGGACAGACAGAAGGAGGGGAAGGTGCATTTGTGACTCTAAGCATCCATGTGCCTAGAGTGGTATGGTACATAAATCTGTTAATTTCAAAGCAGCTAAACTGCTATTAGTGCTTGTGCTTCTCTGCTATTTTGAACTAATATGTCATAAACCAACACCAGAATAGATTTTGTGCAGTATCTCCATAGATACTAATGACACCCAGGAGATATAGATTTTTCTAGTTAAAGAAAATGACTTTTTTTTCTAAGTTTAATCATAAATCTGCAAATGCACGAGACCCAGTTCATCAAAGGTAGCTTTGTGCTTGTGGCCCACAGAGCTCCTTGCAGCTTCCCTGCTAAAGGCTCCTGCTGAGCTATGAAAGCATAGTTCCCAAAACCAAATATTCCTGTGTTGCAAAGGTGTGTTCTTGGTATGTCCATGGGAATTTAGGAATAGCCACAGCTATCTGCAGAAATCTGAGACAGTGAAATCTCTGTGCAGAATCTCATAATTGTTTACTCTAGGTTTTCCATTGCTTGGCACAACGTGCATGGCAGCACTAACAGGGAATAATTGGTATTAAAAGACCTCTCTCTTCTGCTGTACATTTTAGCACCATTTTCACCCCAGAGCTGTGTTTTCAGTGTGAGCAAGGCACATCTCACCAGCTGGTGACTCAGATGAACACACATGGTCCAACTCCCAGCACCATATTGCATTGCTCAAGTTAATTTGAAGACAAAAAGTCAGCTTCAGCCATCCATTCAACCACATTTTTTAACACTCTGGAAATGGGACATATGGTTGCCCCAGGGCTCCCCAGGGCACTGTTTCCAGGCTACTAATAGGACAGAGATCCTGCATTGCCTGAAGCCTGCTGGCAGTGGTGACGGCAGGGATGGATGTCCCCTGTGGTCTCCCAGTGTTCAGCCCAGGTGACTCAGAGCTCAGACAAGAGAACTGGGGACTGGCTTTAGGAGGAGGAAAGCTGGGGTTCTATGGAAATGTCAGTTGGCACCAAGGGAATTTTCATAGAACTGTGCAATGGTTTGAGTTGGGAGGGACCCTTAGATATCATCTAGTCCAACCCTTCTGCAGTAAACAGGGACATCTAGAACAAGCTCAGGTTGCTGAGAGCCCCATCAAACCTGACCTTCAGTGTTTCCAGGGATGGGGCAACAACCACTTCTCTGGGCAATCTGAGCCATTGTTTCATCACACCATAAAAAATTTATTCCTTATATCTAGTCTGAAAATTAAATCTTTTCATTTAAAAACATTACCCATGTCCTATGGCAACAGGTCTTACTAAAAAATGTATCCCTACCTTTCTTATAGGCCCCTTTTCAGTACTGAAAGGCAGCTCTAAGGTCTCCCCAGAGTCTTCTCTAGGCTGAACAATCCCAACTTTCTCAACCTGTCTTCATAGGAGAGGTGTTCCATCCCTCTGATCATCTTTGTGTCCCTCCTCTGCTCTTCCAACGAGGAAGAGCACTTAGGTCCTACGTCATGTTCCTCCTCCTGACAAGTGGGTGCATGGGGCCATGGTGTCTCTGCCCCCTGAGACAGGGAAGAGAGGTGGCCTCTCAGCAGGACAGGGTGACACCAGTCTGCTGGCGGCAGGGTGAGTCAGCAGCACCTGTGTGAGGGCAGTGGTGTGCGAGGCAGGAGTGGGACCAACCCTGGCAGCCCTAGCCGAGGTGGGATGCTGTGAGTGGGCCAGTGTGCACTCCTGCCGGGTGCCTGGGCTCAGCTGTCAGCCAGCCTCCCTGCTTTTCTGAAGCCAGTCCAGCAACATCCAAGGTCACCCCCGGCACTCGCAAACAGGCTGTCACCGACTGGTGCAGGGAATGTATTTTTAGCGTGCTGGAGGCAGTCTCCTAGATACAGCTTGAAGAACTCAGCTGGGCAGGGGCTGGCAGTCCTCAGCCTGCATAAAAGCAAACACTGCTGATGAATCCTGCTGTTCAGGCCAAATCCTGCTCTGGGCTTGCTGTTGGGCTTCCCCTTGCCTCCCCCTTAGCTTGGCTTTCAGGGTTTGGTAGGAACATTGCCCAGGTATTCCTGTGGGTTCCTGGAGTGCAACTGGTGACCGGGGTTGCTTACATCCTCTGCTGAGCTAGAAATGGTCTTTTGTTCAAGTACAGAGATGTACGCTCCTGGCTGTCAGGATGAAAGACTGAATATTGTTTATGTTGCATGTAGTAATCTCTCTCACATCTGCCAGAGTCTGGCTTTATGTAAAGATGTGAAAGAACATTTATTAATTCCTCTTTAAGGGCAAGGCTAATAAAAAGTTATTTTAATTTTAGGCATGAATTCAGAATTTCCACTCTTTCTGAAGTTGCTTGTCTTCCTTAAATTGCTATCTGCCTGAGAACTGTTTATGGATAATAAAATGTCTTTAAAGATTCTCTTTTGTTTTGGAAAAACCTTGGAGATAATTTGTCTGGCATCTCCTGGATGTTTTGCAGACACTGCATGGCTGTTGTTGGGCTGTTACTAGGATGACTGGAAGTCAGGCAGGGTTACCTAAGTTTCCAACTTTCTTTGTACTATTAAAGCAGACAATGTACTGCTGCAAAGTGCAGAGCATCCATGTAACTCATTAAAAGCTGAGCAGCAGAGGAGACTGAGCTTTGAGAATGATCTGTTCTTGTTTGTGAGCAAAATGTCTAACTGTGTCTTGAATTAATTAATTTCTTTTTTTTCCCTCCATATTTCCTTCCTTTTGCTCTTTGAAAAGAACTGCATTTGTTCTCTGAGAGCTGAATGACTTTTTCCTAGTATTTAGTCTGATACACGCTGCATAGGAACAATGAAACCTCTTGTTCAACTTTCATGAATGTTCTCCAGGGATCTGGACTTCTTTTGCTCTTAACATTATTTTATTTGCCATTTACAATTTCAAATTATGCATGCACAGATCTCGTTGACCTTTATTAAATAGTGGAATAAATTCTGAATTTTCCGTACTGCAAAAATGTGGAATAGGTTGACAGCATCTCAAAGAGGGGGTGATGTACATGTACATGTACCATGCCACGGTTTTGTATGGAATAGGTACCAGTGTTATAGTCCAAGGAATTTTTAAAAAAATATTTTCCTCTATGGTATCACCACAAAAACTTGCCTCCCCAATTACAAGTAACTCTGTATCTCTAAAAACCCGAACACTTTTTAGTGTACAGGTGTGATAGAAGAGAATCAGTATTACTGAAAGAGAATGAACAGAATCCCTGCACAAAAAAAATTGAACATTGTTACGCACTTTAGAGAGGAGTTATGCATAAGCTGAGGAACAAATGCATTTTGAGGATTCTATTTTATATAGCCTGGAAAGAAACAGAAGTCTTTTCATGTCTTTTATAAGTTTAGGGGTTACTAGTAACAAAAGAAAACAAAAGAAAACAAAAGAAAACAAACACAAAAACAAAAACAAAAACAAAAACAAAAACAAAAACAAAAACAAAAACAAAAAAAAAAGGAAAAAACCTAACTCTAGAAAGCCTGCATATATTATTACAGCAAGCTCTAGTATAGGATAAATATGGTTATGCTCTCTTCTCTGAGACTTTTTTTCTGGTTTTGGTGGAAATTACCTGTTATAACTCTTGCACTCAGAAAAAGTTGTTTTTTCTTATGCAGAGAAGCAATTCCCAAATTTGCTGGGAACTGCTCTAAAGAACACAGTAAGGTCACAGTGCTCCGGCCTTTCTAATACCATATCTAATGCTGTAATCTCATATTCCCCCTTTTCTTGAGTAAGCCTACCCCTAAGGTCCATGTCTTCCATGGAGTCAGCTGAAGTAGGAAGTAATTTCCCTTGTGACCATGGAGAATTTGAAATCAGTTTGAGATATACAGAAGTTTTCTGTGACATTCAAATGCCTCTACTTTTCTCTAGGCAACAGTGAAGGTGCTGTAGGTGCCACAACCTAACTTTCAGCCAGGCCAAGTCTTCCTGAGCTGCAGTATGTGCACTAGAGTGAAGTGGCACACTGCTGGACTCTCCTGTCCAGGTGCAAGCTGCTGCCATCGCCAGCAGTGCCAAGTAACCGAGACACACTTGGGAACACTTGAAGCAAGCAATGAATCATGGCCTGTCAGATATAATTCTATGTCACTGGATAATGCAGTACTGGTGTTGAAGTGCATGTGGGCTGGTAAGCCTTTGCTGGAATGGATGGACTGTAACCAGACCGTAAGGGCCAAGAGACCCACTTCTTCCCTTGTTGAAGTTTTCAGATTAAGGCTCCCCAGAGAAGCAGACTGCTCTTGCCAGCACCAAGTCATTACTGAATGGAAGGAGGAGCATGGATTTTTATGGTCTGTGTTATGAAGGAAGTATAATTAGAAGATCTAATAGTGCTTTTTGGGTTTCAGATCCGTGAAGACAAATGTGATGTCATAAGATACACCCTGCTAATAGCACAGCCTTTTCCCTTTGGTTCAAAAGGAAGCAATCAGTTGCTACTTGCTGGCTGTAATGCATTGTTTACTTGTCTCTAGAGGTATGCAATTGATGTCTTACTGTGCTTTGTTAATTTTTTTTCCTTTTCATGCTGTCACATATCTTTTTTCCCTGAATTTTTACTTTATAACTTCACTAAGTGCAACCTCTTCTGGGAAATAACTGTGTTTGAGCTTCAGCTGTTCAAGGTGTTGAGAGCTCTGGACCATCTCCAAGAAAGCTCTTAAGAGAATGGTCAGCTTTAGGTGTATAAGCAGTCTGGGTGAGAAGCACTGTGGTTTTAAAAGGAGCCCTTGGAGTATAGTAGCCACTTTGCCAGAAATCAGTTGATTTAAACATATAAAATGTCACTATTTTGACCATTACATATTGAAGGTTCCCTTATAGCATCCCTGAAGCATTAGGGCAGCCATTGAGCACTTGTTATTAACACCGTGTTGAATGCCTATGACTCTGAAGTGGTCTAAAAAAAACAGAAAAAGAGAGAGGAAAAAAAAGTCTTGTTAAATAATTCTGTATTCAGATTTTTTTCAGAAAAAAAATGAAAACCTCAGACTTCGGGTGTTTATCTCCTTTTAGAGAACTACAGAAGTCGATATTCAAGCTTAAAGATAAAAAGATATAACAAAGACAAGAACGGGAGAATAAAGAATGTTTGAAAAGAAACAGCAGAGCCTGGACTGATGTATTTGAGCAAGGGCTGATGTTAGGAATTTCCATGTAGAATAAGCAAAATAAAATGTCATCTCATGGTTTAAATACTGCCAGATGATTCAATATAGTTTTCACAGCATTCTTTCACCATGTGATATTCTCTTATGTTTGTTGGAAGTCAGGAAATGAGAAACTGCTTGAAAGGGGAAGGTTAGGCCTCATGTCACTGTATAATATATGCCCACAAGCCTATTATATTAACAGAGCTGCTTAAGATAATTCAGAATAGAAGATGGAGTTAATTTCTACCACAATATATTCTCACTGTGATCTGCTGACAGAAATCAGTGTATCGTGCACTTGTTAAATTAAGGTTCATGAGGAATAGGACTGATGAGGAAATTGTATCTTTCTTGGGGAAGTTGACACTTGAACAAAAGTTTTTAGCTTGAAGGAGGATGAAAACCCAAACTCTTACACATGTTCATTCCAGCAGTCTATTAAAGACATGTCAATTTGAGTAAATCAAAACATTTCATGTCAATATTTGTAGACTTTTCGTTTAGATTCTGACTCTCATTCACAGGTTCTCCTATAAGTACTTTGAAGTTCTGAAAGATTGTTTGAACCAAAGATGAATTTTTATACTAATAATGTTGGAACTGAAAATTTTGATAATTTTTTTAATAGTCTTTGGAGTAATTTGAGAAAAAATACTTTTTGCAGCACATGTTTTTCTTTTCAAAGCACAACTATTTCCTAAAGGAAAAATACTCTATCTGAGAAACTCTCAGCCACCCATAACAATGAATTAAGCAATACATGTTTTAATTACCTTGCTGTTTACATTCTCTGTAGTTTCCCAGACTTGAAGGAAACTATTAAAGCAAGGGTAGAGGGGACTGTCTGTTCTACTCACACTCATAAAACTCAAATATTGTGGTCTGGTGAGATGTCAGCCTGGTTCAGATGTTCTCCTGCCTGCCATGTTAGAGATTTTGTTCATGACCAGAGGCACATACAAGGTATTAAAGTATCAGTGTCCCACAAAGCCAGCACCATATGTGGAAGGGGCTCAGAGGGGAAGAAAGGATTTTTCACTGGTTGCATTTTTTCAATTCATATGGTTGATTGTCACTGTAGACGGGAAAATACAATGAAACTTTGCCCTTTCTTATCTTGGTTGGTATAAGAAAATTGTGTCTTTTTCATAAATATTGTGATGTTTTCAGTTATTTCTGGGTTTAGCAACAATTCTGACTCCCACCTCCAGATTAGAAAGGGTTGAGACATCCTGCCTCTTTCTTACTCCTTTCGCTTTAAGAGGTAATTAAAGAATTAAATGTTTAACATGCATTTCACAGGAAGAGCTTTAAATGTGCATGAATGGTCTCTACCATTAGTGAACATGAGGTGGAAAATAGCAATGAATTATAACTTAAAGGTTTAACAGGATTTAAAAATCAGCTCAGTCTAGCATAATATATGCAATCATTTTCAGGCTATTCATTTTTTAACAAATCCTGCCAATATGTTCATTCATCCACCTCGCTGCTGCGTTGGTGTAGCTGTAGCTGCCAAGGCAGGGGCTGGCTTGTGGCTGCTCTCCCTGTGCTTGGCAGCCCTTGCTGCCCAGCATGGGCCTATGCACTCCACTCAGGCAGGCACCCCTGCCCTCTGCCATCATCGTGCCCGGGGTATCCCCCTTAGTGGGATGGCAAGTCCCCCTGTCCTTCTGAAAAGCTCTCTGCGCCACCCCCAGACACCGCAGGGGAGTTACACTGAATTCAAGCCCTGGGACTTCATGGCTCTCAGTGTGCTACAGGATGGTTTGCTGAAACCTGCTGATTGCTGGTACATAGCCTTCAGTGTGTGCTTTACCAAGCAAAGCATATCTCTTTTCCCTGAATATTGCCCATAAGCTTTGGTACATGGAAAAGAAGCAAATCAGGGCTAGAAATGGGAATTTACCAGCCTGGAGTAATCCATATTTATTATTTTTTTCCACGTCTTCTGTATTGCATTATGTACTTCTATGCAAATATTCTATTCTGGATATGTAACTGCATTTATCAGATTTATTCTGTGATTTGGCAAGGATATGTGCTTACACTTTCTGTACAGATATGAAAAATGCGTTCTGTGTGCTAAAAGGACAAGACAGCTCAGCTGCTTTCAATGTGAGGGCCCATCCATTACTCAAGAAGACCAACAAGATGTGATTCTAAGAGAATCTCAGTTCAACACACTCCATTTCACTCCTCAGAAAGAGCTGGAAATGTGCAGTTGCAGTCCTGGAACTCTCTCTTTTCAGAATGGTTTCTGCTAGTTGAGACAGGACTCATGGCTTTCTCGTTAGTCTCTGACTACAGGACTAGAACTTCTTCAGGCTTTATGCAGTCTTCACACATTTAAATCTTTCAAAGGGGTGAAAGGAGAGAAGGAACTGTTACACACTGTGGTCACCTTTGTAACCTTCATTCCAAATACTGGAGAAGATGGCAAAGTCCACATTTTTTCTTTGCTGAGGATTGTAAATAATTCACTAAAAATCCTGTAAATAATCATAACCCATTGCATTTTCCAGACATGACAAAAGAAGGAACGAACTTTCAAAGGCATGACAGATGAGATTATTTCCATGATCTTTTGACCATAAAAGAAGAATGCAAATATGAAATTGTTGAATCCAGTCTGTCCTCTGTTGGCTACTCACTGATTTATGCAGGCATATAAATTACTCAGCATCAGAAGTCTGTATATTGTATGGCCTCAAGTCAGCAAGACAAACAAGTACATGCCTAATTTTAAGCAGATGAGTTGTTCTAAGGGCAAAAGCTTTTGTGAAAATTTAGAATTAAATATTTTCTACAAAGTACTGAAACAGATACATTGCTTCCAGATGAGCCTCCTTAAGGAATCCAAACATCCTGACATCTCAATATGCTGATGTACCATACTGCATCACAACCAGACCAAATACAGTTGGTTTTTCAACAGAAATACAGAATACTTAACCATGGCAGAGCCATTGTCTGAGGGTGGAAGAAACTGGACTTTCTTGCAGTCTTCTGGCGTTTCTATTTTGGAGAAACAGAATTTTCTCCAAAATTTCTCCAAAATTTCTATTCTGGAAACAGAATTTATTCAGTTTTTCAAAGCAGTTGACTTCTTCAGCCTATGCTTCAAAAAAAAGCCTTTTGAGTATTTCTGTCAAAGTCTTGTATTAAAATTTTGTTTCTTCTGTCAAAGCAAATAATTCACATGGTAGCAAGCCACAAACATACCTTATAAATGGCATTGTGAAAATATGTAGACAACATCCTACTTTCCTCAAATCAGGCATGACTAGGACAACAAGTGCTGCCTTTCTAGCTTGGGTAGCAGGTTTTCGACCACCTACAAGCAGGATGTTTTCTCCTTGTATGAAAATTGTGCAGGTTTTACTGATTGATGCCAAAGAATCAAGACAATGCAATAGTCCAAAAATTTAAATGCTGACAGTCTTCCTTTTGTTGCATAACTTGGTCCAATGCCATGGAAAATACATCAAATTAATAAAAATGGAACAAAGAGTTTTGTCCTTGTATGTGCTGTTGAGGCTTTATGAAACCACCTTTCTTGATCTGCTGTATGTTTGTTTATTTTATGACACTGTGGAAAAGTCTATATGGTGAATAATTAACTTGGGAAATCTTGGGAGCCTAGTATCTCCGAAGAAATGCAAATGCCTTTGAGTTTCCTCATGGTTTAATGGATTCTAAGGAAATTGTTGGAATTGGTCCACTGACTGAACAGTATTGGCTCAAATCCACAATTCTGAGTAGCATAAAGACATTATTTGGGGAAAAAGAAAAGAGAGTTCTTTCAACAAAAGTGGTTTAAAACTTATGAGAAGAAAATGGTAAATTAAATTTCCTGCCTCAGTAAATGGGAGGATCTGATCAAATGAACTGCAAAAGAACAGCAGGAAAGGATAGAGGCAGAGTCCAACAGCTTGAGCAAGGAAATATAAAGCATTTTGTAGGTTAGTCTAAGATGGGAGCTGAAACTTGTTCCTCCATGGCGCAGGTTGAAGTCAGCTTAGAAAGAGGAGTGACAGAGCTCCATTCACATATTTTCTAGCTGGGGAGGAAAGATTCACAAAAGACCCTTAACTTTTTATTTTGGGAACTGAAAGATCAAAATAGACCAAATGTTTAGTGCAGACAGCACCAGTGTTTGGTGAAATGAATACAAACTTTTCAGAATTTGCTGAGGAAATTAGCAGGAAATTAGAAAAACCTCCTCCAATTCTATTTTTACCTTTCATGTCATTACATTGTACTATCTAGATTTAGTACAAAGAAATCGTGGCTTAAGTATTGAAAAAGGTGGTTCTTGAAATATCAGGGAGAAAAGCTTTCTCAAAAGCAGTAAATCTCAAAGAACATTTCATAAAGGTGCAGGTGCTCAGAGGAACTTTTTGCTTCACATAATTAAATCTATAAAGATCTCAGATGCTTTGTGTTTAAAATCTCTTTTATCATCCAGCAGTGAAAGCCAAAGTTCTGGTTTAATGCAAGGCTGATCCAATGTTCCTTAAAATCAAGAGGGTTCTATTTATCATTGTTAGAAATCTCTGTCTGGTATATTTTTGTCCGCATTTGCATTAGTGCTTCTAAAGTTGTCCCACTCTTGTATCGACAGTGCAACTGAAAATAAGAGAAAGCTGAGAATTTGCATGTACTAACCAAAAACGTTTAGTTGCCTTAGGTACTCTCCTCACCCCAGCCACAAAGGAGACCCAGTGAACTGGTCTGACATGCAGCATCTGTGACTCAAAGCTGGCTGCAATTGAAATAAACACCGTTCGTCTAGATGAGTCAGAGGAAAATGGCAGCTGTGAGGACTTTTCTCAAGGATAAGACTTGCATCTGCTCAGTGTGACACTTTTTTCCTGATTGCTATTTTGAATGGCCATCTGGCATGAGTTTGTTCCAGCCACGTACACGTTCTGAGCAGTTTCTCCATATACTTCTAGTACTTCGGAGGCCCAGGCTCCACAGGCCAATGCAGATACGATCTGGGAAGCAAGCCTAACCATATTGCAGCTGAACATCACTGCATCTCCAGAGAAGCCAAGAGAACTGGCTGAAGAAGCAGTTTCGAAGACACCAGATGCTGTTTCAAACCAGTCATGCAAAGCTTGCTGTTTTCGTTTTAATAGCTTTGTTTCATCCCAGGGAGGTAGGTGGGCACAGAGAGAGGGATGGACAAAGTAAGTTGCAACTCTGGTCTATGTGCACATAGACCACTCTGTGGTCTATAAATGCACATACTGTGTTTTGCTATTCAAAACCAAGATGCTTCTTGTTCATGACAGACCTGAAAGCCACTTGGTGATGTTTGTTTCTCCTACTCTCCTGGAGTAATTGCAGGAAAGAGGTGCTAAAAGTTTTAATTCTTGTAATGTGACTTTCTAGCAATATGACAATATGTTTTTAGGTTCAGAGCAGGAGATCCTCAGTTTCAAAGCTGCCCTTGTATCATGATTCCCTCCTAGTCTCTCCTCTCCTTTTTTACTTCACCATTCCTTTCATCACTCTCTTCTGTTTCCAGCCTATAACCCCTGATTGTTGTATTTTCTTTAAAGAGTAACTCGGAGATCTACAGCACAACAAACTGTATACCCCTATTCTTGAGGATCTTCGTGAACATGTAATAGGCTTGTAAATATTTCCAGCTATTTTTTTTAAAAAATCCATCCTCATCAAACTAGGGAGTAGCTGCTACTGATGTATAATCTGTTCTTCATCTTCTTCCTAGTACTGCACCCAAATTCTTTGGCAGCTTGCACAAACTCAGTGCTTGTTTTGGAATGTCTTTGATCATTGAGTTGGGGCCAGGACATGACATTCACAGCTGAGCTGTACCTTCTGCATTTGCCTTTTCTGCATCCACAGTGATGATTTCCATCAGCGTGTAAGTTCGTTTTGCTTGTGTTGCCCTGAAGCTGTTGATCAGAGAGCCTCAGTTCTCTAATATCTGGCAGCGCCCATAGATGTCAGTCACTGATGGGGACAAGAGGAGGAACAGTCCCCTTTCTACTAAATGAGAGTACTTTTCAATATTGCACAATAGATTGAAATCCATGATTTCAGAGCCTGTATGTACAACAGCTTCTCAGAGCAATAGCCTCAGCTGTGCACCCCTGCTTGATTGCTTTGTATGGGATCAGAAATGCAGCAGCTTCAGCTACAAGCTAAATGGAGAGTAAGCAGTTAAATACCTGGTTTGCCGTTACTGATTCCTCTGCCAGCTGCATTGAACAGGTTTAATTCTGTATTACTCAGAAGAATTACATATGCATAAAATGAATATCTGTGGTTTGGAAATCAATTCCCTGGTCTCTCAAAAATCTTCTTAATCAGATACACATTTGTCACATTATTCTAAATTTCTTCAACCACCCCATTGAAATGAAGTTAAGGCTGACATTTCAAATTTTATTAATATCTGAGAAAAAAAAGTCTTACAGTTTTCATAATCAAGAAGTGTTTAATACCAATCTAGGTGAAATAGTTAATTATGCACAAGCTATTTTTAAAAAGTGTTATGCTTCAGCTTTCTTTAAATAGTTTTCTCACTGTAAAATTAATGCATAAATTCTGCATGTCTTTATGGTAATAATTTTATTTTCCCACTCAACTATGGGAAAATATTTTTTCTGCTGTAGCATCCATTTTCCCCTTCTCTTTTGTAGCATTTCCAAATAAATATAGCAGAGCAATCAGTGGATCTTCAGAAAATACAAAGGATTAAAAAAACCACATCAATGAATTGTAGGCCTGTTGGTCTATTTCCTGCTCCACACGATATATTTAGCAGTCATCAAGCTTTTAAAAGTTAATTGGAAGTCTTAAGTGTTTCCCTTATTTCAAATTTCATTCTCCCGATGTAATGAGAAACTAACAACACTGAGAAACAGAAACTACACTTGACATAGCACAGTGTGTTATACAAATGCATGGATCTAAGTAGGTGAACCCTCAATCTCAATGTATTTATAATAGGTTTTCTTTTAATGCAATTGCAAACTGAAAACTAAACTTATACAGACACATTCAGTACACGATGCAGCAGTTCTGTGCATGGAAGATTATTGACACCCTTTTGACTATTGGTGGCATTCACACCTGGAGCTGATGGTATAGGATCCTTAAGTTATTAAAGGTAACTGATATAAGGCTCTATAAAAGCTGGGCATCGAAGGAGATGTATCAGATCCCATTAGGCAGGTACACAACACTGGAGCCTGCAGCAGCTCAGCAGTCTTGAGCATGACTGGAAGTTCGGGGGTGCTATGTTCCTGCATTCCTATAGAACCCCATTCTCCAGCTCCTGCCCTCTCCCTTGTTCCCTCTATCATTTCCCCTTTCCTTCCAGCACTACTTGCAAGCTCTTCTGACATGAGGCAGCTTCTTCCTTCTCCTTCAAAAAGCTGGAGGCTCTCAGGAAAGGTGGTGGGAACATAATGGAGAGTTTCCTTGTATGTGGTTTTAGTCAGTGGGTCACACATCCTTATGTGCTGGAGGAACAGATTCTTGTACCTTTCCACCCCATGATGGAGCATGCTAAACAGACAGAAATTGTTGGGGAAAGGCAGGCATCAGCCTCTAACATGTGATCTGTTGTCAGAGGTAAACTGACAACTTTCACAGTCTTACACTTTAAACCGAGTTTGGGCAAGGAATGACATGGGCAGAGGTTTAATGCCAGGATCCTATACACACAGCCCTGACAAATTTCAGGTCTCTGACCCAAACCAGTAACACATTGGGACCTCTCTGATAAATAATGTTATTTTTAACTTGGGTAAAATAACATTCTCTCCTTAATGTCATTCTGAAAAATGGATGAACCCTTTCAATCTAAAATTCAGGCTGTGGCAGATGTTTCTAGGCTTGGTTCTAACAATATTCTTGGGCACATGGTGTGACTCTTGGGGATGGTGCTGTGCAGAACCAGGAGATGGACTCAGTAATTCTTGTGGGTCCCTTCCAACTCAGCCTATTTTATGATTCTGTGAATTAAAGCTGACCAAAGTATTAAAGCATCTTAAAATTTTAAGAATTGGACATTTTTAATTATAGCATTTTTTACCTGAATTCCTTGTAGCCACGTCTTCTGGCCTTGGTTTTAGAATAACAACCATCCTGTCAAAAATTCTTGATAAAAAGAAGGAAAAAAGGTGCTCATACAATAAACACAATAGTATTTACCCAATAAGGGGCATAGTTACTCCTCTTACAGTGTTTTCACCTTTCCTCCCAGCTGGTCTTCCTCTGGTAGGTTGACTCAGAGTACTTACCTAAAGTATCATTCAGCTACAACTAAATGCTGTACTACTTCTTGACATTCTCTGGGTTAACCCATCCGAGCCACACCCAGTATATATGTAAACAAGAATTGCTTGAGGAAGCTTAGAAAATTTTAAACAATAATTTTGTAGGTTGCTGAGAGTTTAAAACTGCATATCCTGCAGAAGATTCCCCACTTAATTCTTGGAAGACAGTACACGAAAGAGAGCAGTAAAATTAGATGTCATCTGAACATTACAAACTACACTGGTTTTAAATATTTGCCATGTAACAATGGTGACCTTAGTTGTCAGCTTGCAAGACACCAGCATGGTTGAAAGCTAAAAGCAGGAACAATCTGTAAGCAGCACATGAAGTTTTCAAGGATGGTACCCAGTATGAGTCCCTGCCAAGCAGATGAGTGAGAGGTTTACTTCTTCAACAGAGAACACCAATGAAGACAGCAATGCCAAAACCAGTTCAGCTTTACTATAAAATCTTTCCAGAATTGCTTGAATGAGACTGAGTGTGTTCAAAACTATTTGTGAGTTATCTATCTGTAGTTTCTAATTACTAAATGTGTTTAGCCACATTTTGGTTTTTTTTCCAAATTTTACTTAACAGAGTTCAAGAACAGCAGGGTAGTTTTGTTCCCCTATGAATTCCTGCACGGATATTATTTTCACACTTTGTCATTTTGAAAAAGTACTGCACAGCAGCTACCACTTGCTTTGAATTTTATCAGCTGTCAGAAAGTCTTTGACAACATGAACAGAGACACTATGTGACACATACTGGAAATTTATAGATTACTGTTCAAAGGTGTCTGGATTTTGAAGGATTTTTGGTAGGAAGGAAAATATGCCATCCCCTATCCTGCTATTGCTTCTATTTACTCCCCACTGTCCTGATAGCTCCATTTCTACTGCTGCTAGTTAGAATTGATCCTTGCACCTGAAGTGAGTAGTAGGACAGTGGTGTTGCTGATGATAGTCATTGCCCTAGAACTGCAAAAGTGCTTTGGAGAGAATCATTGAGAACAAACATGTTACACAACCTGTCAGCCAGAAGACCAGCATCCATGGAGGTCAATGCTCAAGTCTGCACAGTCTGGTAATTCCAGGTAACTCCACTGCCAAATTCCTTACAGACAGGTATTCTTCCCAAGTCTTGTCATTTTATCCCTAAGACAATGAATTGACACTGAAATGGTAAATTGTGTTGTTAAAATGTTAAACCATTCTGTTCAAGTCCAATATCACTGGCATCAGCACAAATTCAGTATCTTTAGTGGCAATGTGCTAAAAAGTGCAATTTTAGCTACGGAAGAGCGACACATCTATCTAATGGATGACAGAGAAGTTTTTGGCACCAATGTATGCTGCAGATAATAAGACCGAAATGGCCCAAAATCTTGAAGTCCAAAAGGTGTATCTGCCATTACATGGACTGCACACAGGCAAAGGGGTTTGCCCTAGCTTACTGGTGTTTTGATGACCCTGAAATCTACAGAAAGAGAGACCAGTTTAAGAACACCTATCATGTCACAATTTTACTGGAGCAGCAACTTTGCAGGTCAATATCTTCAAAGAGCTCTTGGTAATGTGTGGTGTGGGTTACATAACAGTTTTATGGACTGAAATTACAAAACTTTCCTAAATTTTGCTATGTTTTGTATTGCATTTTGTTCACTGCCCCACATATATATTTCTTGTCATGTCAGGGTCAGGATCACTAATTCTTAATAATATGCTCACCCTCATACTTACTCAGCATGATAATAAATCTTATCATAAAGACATACTCCTTTGGACATGTAGAATAAACATGAAATGTGGAGTAGCATTTCCTAAATATGTATGCATTTTTTATGACTTCCAGCATTTAGAGGAGGAGGACAATACATTTTTGTTTTACCTGATGACATGTTGGAACTTCAGCTTCAAAGACGAGACTAAGAGTTGATCAGCTACAGTGTGATATACAGCACAAGCAATCAACTTGTTTTGAGAACAGAATGTTCTTTGTGCTTTGAAAATAGAGATTTTCCGTTTGGTTGTTTCTGAAACATAAAAAATGCAATCACTGATTTTAGAATATCAAAAAACAGCTATAATGATGCATATTCATTCCATTTTGCAAGTTTATCTGTATCTCCTCCAGTATAATTAATGATTGTATTGTCATGCCAAACTACCAGAGTATACTCAACACCTCATGGCAATAGGTTTAACATGTTATATCTTATTCTTCAGTTTAATATGTAAACAAATGTAGTACTTTAATTTGGCATAAAAATTCCTCATCCACAGTTTCTTTTTTTTTTTTCTTTATTGACTAGTGGGGATTACAATTTCCATAAACTTCCAATGTGTTTGAAGATGAGAATTACAGTGTTTGGCTTATATACTATATTTGTTACAGTACACTGTGAGGTCAATTCGTTGCGAGAAATTATGTTGCTAGATAATTGTCAATGTATCATTTTATTACTGAATATTAGCTGCTTTGCTCACATATAATTTGTGTGGTCAGAAAAATGTAAACTTTGTGCCAAGAACAGATATGTGAACCGTATTAAAAACTAAGCCAAGAGCTTAATAACTAGCATAAAAGTTCAAACTGATTTTTAGTAGTTTTTACCCATATAATTTTTAAAAAAAGTCTTCACCTGTTTAGATGAGAATGTCAACAAGCATGCACAAATCTCAATCTTTTATATAAAAAATATAAAACCTCCCTAAAGTATTTAAACAAATGTATAGCAGGCAACAACTGCTAAAGTAAGCAACTCAAAATGGAGGAGCAGTGGAAAGCAGAAGCCCTGTGTAACACAGTACATAGATTATTGAACGAGTGATATGCAAGGGCAAAACATTTTTCTTCTGACCACAAAGAAGGCAAAATAATACAATACGTACTTAACATGAACAAGTGAGTGAGATTAAAGTGCCTTTTGTTAACATTTCTGGCAGATTCAGTATTTGGCAGCCATTGTGTCAGTGTTAAAACTAATCTGTAAGAACAAGGAGGGATCACATTCATTTGGAAAGACCTCCCAACCTGCGAGCTGTTCAGGCTCCACCTTGCACTAACAGGATGCTGCTCTGGTGGGCCTGGCACAGTTCCAGTTTGCTACATGAACCTCAGTCAGTTCAAACTGGGGCTGCCTGTAAAGTTAATACAGTTATTTACACAGAATGAACAAGTATAAGCAGCGCCACAAAGTAAAGTGCTATCTTCTAAACATACCCTCAGAGAGTGGTAGAGAGGCATGGTGGGTAGGAAAGCAATGGGACAGCTCAGGAGACCTCCATGCACAGGCGACTCCAGAGGAGAGGACAAAGCAGATTTCCCTGCACATGGTGTCTCTCTCTCAGCTTCTGCAGAAAGCATGGCTGAGATCTTTCCTAAATATAACAGGCATGTCAGCAGAAGTGTGTTGACTCCCAGGTCTGCAAAATCAGGACAAAGATGCCTGAGAGCTTTGCTGTGTCCTTGCCTGCTTTCTGCTGCTGTGACTGTGCCCCCTCCCCACCAGCAGCATGGTGGGAGGTTTGGTTTTATAGAACTGAGTGATGGATTTAAAAACGTATAAACACATTTCCTGTCCAGCTATCTGCACAATTCTTGTACTGTGCCTGTCTTGGCCCTCTTTTTAGCTCTTTCTACCAGACCACTCAGGTTCCCAGTGCCTCAGGTTCAGGGTCTGAAGGTTATTGTGTGAGTCACCCTCTAATTGTGTGAGTCACCTCTAGACATGAACTTTCTCTTTCACCTGATGGGTCACAGGGCTCAGATCTTTTCTTGAAGGGCCAAATCACTCTGTCCTGAAATCTTACACTTGAAATCCAGTAACCTATGGTGGGCTGAAAGCTCTGAGGCTGCCCCACCAAGTGGCCAATAACTCCTGGTGGGGGTCGCACATGTTGGTCCTGGCTTGCTCTTAATGCTGACCTGCAGTGCCTCACTGGCTCTGGCTTTTCCATCATCCAGGCCTACTTGGCTGAACTTCCTGTTGCTTAGGTGAAGAAACACCTTTGCTGGGCTAGAATAAAATCATCTCATCCATCATGAGAAAGTCAGAGCCTCCCTTAACAGGGCAACCAGCCACTGCTCTTGCACAGCACTGGTCCCAGGCTCAGCTGGGGCTTTCCCCTGAACAGAAATCCTTCATTTAGATTTGATTCTATGTTATCCTCCTCCTTCATAAACACCTCAGGTGGTACAGACACAGTTGTTACCACCATGAGCACATAACCTTCTCCTCCCACATCATGTGCCCTTCTCTTTCGGATGTCAATTAAAACCAAGGGGGTTTTTGCCTCCTGAGTCAGAGAGATCCCTACACTGTGAACAGGAAGGTGGAGTCATGCTAGAAGAGAGGGCTTAAAAGTCAGGAAGAGAAGCTCCGGTCCCGCCACAGATGAAGGGAACAGAGACTGCTTTCATTTCCCTGTGCTCAGAGTAACAGCACCTGTGGGTGAATCCAGACTGTCCGTGACATGACTGCAAGCCAGAGCCAAGAGGATGGTGAATATGATCCAGTATAAACAGGGAAGAGGGAAAGGAAGCTGACAGCTTTCAAAGAGGTGCTGCAAACTGCCAGTGTGCAGAAGCAGGAGGAGGCGGGGTGAGGCAGCCAATGTGGCATGCAGGTGAGCACTGCCGGGTTCCTGAAGCCAGCCTGCTCTGTGGCCATGCCGGGAGGGACAAGAGCTGAACACTGTGAGAATTGGTACGGGCTGCTGTGAGCAACCAGTAGCTATTTGCAGCCTCTTTGGACTATGCACTACATAGACATATCTTATCCATTTTCCATGTGCCAGCCAGGTGCCCTCCAGACTGCCTCCCAGTGATCTGACGGCAGGAAACAAGGAGCACTTTAAAGCCAAGCACAGACCTGCTGAGCCTAGAGACCTCACACCAATCCTGGCTACCTTCCCTTGCCCCCATAATTGAAACCTCGGTAAATAGCTCTGCACACTTGTTCCCAGCACCAAAATGAATTTTCAGCTTTTTTTTTTTTTCTCCACTTGCAAGTTCCCTTCACTCACCAGGTTAAGCTTCCACCAATGTTTCTGAGAGAAAGACTACAATAGCTCCTTTAAGCCTAGGATGCCAGGGGGTGCTAAAGAAAGGAGTCTTCAAGGTACAGTGGGGGAATAAAGGAAATACTGGTCTTTGGGAAGAGCTGTTGAGGACTGTGGACCTTGGCTGATGGCAGAGACAGTTGCAGAAAGTGAGACTGGAACCAAGACATGATACAGTGGCCATTCAATACTTTCAGGAAATTATCAATTTCACTACACAGCAAGCCTCAGATGGAGATTTTGAGTCATAGAATCAGAATATCCTGATTTGGAGGGGATCCACAAGGATCAATGAAGTCCAGCTCCTGGTCCTGCGCAGGACAACCCCAAGAGCCCAAGACAATTTTTAAATGCTTCTTGAATGCTTGTTAAAGTTGGTGCTGTGGCCACCTCCCTGGGGTCCTGTTCCAGTGCCCAACCATCCTCTGGCTGAAGAACATTTTCCTGATATCCAACCTAAACTTCCCTTGACACAACTTCAGACTATTCCCTTGGGTCCTGTCACTGGTTACCAGAGAGCAGAGATCAGTGCCTGACCCTCCTCTTCCCCTTGAGAAGAGGGTGTAGAATGTGCTGAGGTCTCCCCTCACGCTCCTCTTCTCCAGACTGAACAGACCAATTGACCTCAGCTGCTCCTTGCATGGCTTCACTTCAAGGCCCTTCACCATCTCTGTAGCCCTTTTTTGGGCTCTAATAGCTTGATATCCTTCTTATATTGTCATTCCCAAAACTGCCCCCAGCACTAGAGGTAAGGCCACCCCAGTGCAGAGCAGAGCAGGACAATCCCCTCCCTTGCCCAGCTGGCGATGCTGTGCCTGATGCCCCCCAGGACACGGGTGGCCCTCCTGGCTGCCAGGGCACTGCTGACTCATATTCAACTTTTCTGTCGACCAGGACCTCCAAATCTCTTTCTGCAGCACTGCTTTCCAGCATCTCATTCCCCAGTCTGTACATCCAGAGTGGTTTTGTCCCAGGTGCAGAATCCAGCACTTTCCCCTGTTGAACTTAATATGCTTGGTATGAAGGCTGCCCTTGAGGGAGTCCACAGTTCCTTGCAATTTAGTATAATTGGCAAACTTACTTGGTATATCTTTGAGTCCTGCAACTAAGTTGTTTATAAGGATGCTGAAGAAAACTGGCCCTAAAATATAGCCCTGCAGAATCCCACTAGTAACTACCAGCTGTATGCCAGATGGTTTGTCTAGAAGAATACTGTGAGAGACAGTATCAAAAACTTGACTGAAATCCAGAAAGATTGCATTAAACTGGATTCTCTTGGTCAACTAGGTGGGTAACCTTGCTATAAAATGAAACTAAGTTTGTCACACAGGACTTTCCGCTCATGAACCTGTGCTGGCCGTGACCAATGGAGGAAACTCTGCTGGTTTTCCCTCCAGGCTTGCTCCTTCCAAGTCTCACAGTGAAGTGAGAGAGCGACACAGAGAATGGTGGCTGTAGGAGGTTTAGCAAGGCTCCGTTTTCTGTTCTTCCTCCATCTGCTCCCCCTTGATGTGGGAAGTGCTGTGCAGGACATGTACCTAAAGAGAAGGTCCTGGTGTGGCAGTTGGACTGTAGCATGTCAGTGCAAGATCTCCTTGAGAATGGGTGAATGCCTGCTCCTCTGCTCTTCAGTAAAAGCTCCGGTGATGATGGAGGAGATCCTGTCCATAGCTGAGACATCTGTTGAGGGTTCCTCACCTGCAGAAGGCCAGATGAATAAACAGTCCTAAATAGCAAAAGACGAACAATGAATTCGTGATGTCTACACTATTTGCCTGCTGGACTATAGCCATGGCTTTTACCAGGCAAGAACTCCGGAAAGTTGAAGCAGATCAGGCAGAAATGTCAGCAGTATAGCATTCATGATGAACCACAGAGGCCTTCAGCACAATAGAGTAAAGGCCCCTTGTTGATAAAAAGTAAGCTAAACTGAGACACTGGTCTATAGATGACTGTAAAAGAAATTGCAAGGAAAAGTACTCTGACCCCTTCTCTGTGTGTCACAAATGAAAATAAAATAGGGCAAGGACGTTACAAGTGTTAAATCTCAACTCTTTCTCCATGTAATGACACTCTCATGTCAGCCTTGGCAACCAAAAAATATACAGCAGGAATACTGGCTTTCATTTCCTGCTGTTAAACTTCATGGCTGTCACTGCCAAATCTGGAGCATGGTCCTCCTGCACCTGTTTCATTCCTGTTATAGTTTCAACACTGAAAATGAGACAGTCCCTCTGGGGGGATAACTCACAGTTATCACAAAAAAAAGAGGGGGGGAGGGTGAAAACGAGTTGTTGTTGCTAAGCATCATCATACAAACCTTCTGAGAATAACCCTGTGTACATGTAGTCTCAAATGGCCAGCCGAGATATTCCCAAAAGGGTTAGTTAAGTTACATACAGAGAGAATGAACAATTTGCTTTTAAAATGTCAGAGTCCCTGCTGATTAACAGATGTGATCTGCTGCAGGGGTTTGGTACCACAGGAGTCTGGGACAGTTGGAGCTTAAATTCAGCGACTATTCAGAGGTATGAATATGTGAAATGTCATGGAGATGATTCAATGCTTTCAACAATATGCTGAACTTGGTGATGGCATTCCCTTTTTCTGTTCCACAGAGGAGACGGCAAATTATATGGACAGATGACTAAGGAGAAGATAATTAGATTGGTCCTCTTAACACATGGAAGAACTAAAGACACTCTTGGTTAGTGTGAGACCACTACTGAGGTTTACAGGTTGGAACACCTGCTTAGGCCATTGCCAGTTAGAGTTTTTACCATAAAGAAAGATACGGAGTCTTCAAATATAAGACTTGTGTCCTTTGGGATTGCTTTTCTGGTGTGTGAACACTCAATTCAGAAGACACCAAGTCCTCATAAACCAGTTTCCTGCTGGGGTTATATAGAATCTGAATTAGGCTGCCAGTATGGCTTACTGCCCATCTGGCAAGCTGTGGCTACAGAGCCCTCTCTGGGACCTTGCTGCGTGACACTTGTGAGCCCAGCTCATTATCAGGGTTTGTCAAAGGGGTTGACACTGCAGTTCCATTCAGACAAATGCATTTAGGCCTCAAGCAGGGAAGTTGCCCATAATAAAACATCAGAAAATAATTTCACTGCAAGGTGATGCTGGATAAAACCAGACATAAGCCAATCTCTGACTATATCCCAGATCACAGGCTATGAATTGGAGCCAAAGTATTCTTGAGCTGAAAAACAAAAGCCTTGAAAGACTTAAAGCAGCATGCAAGATACTTTTTGTGTGTGCTTCAACCTTTTGATGTACACAGAAGAGCTAAAATACTACACGGAAATTTGATAACCTTGACAGTGATTTTCTGGCCTAACGGGAAGGGCTGAAATGCTTGAATTTTGAAGCACCAGTTTCTCTAGGATTTTGCAGCTGATTTCAACTAGCCCCATAGGCTGTCACAAATATGATGAGGTTCAGGAAACCCCTCATGCTTCATCTCCTTTGTCAAACTGACTGCTGGAGCCTCTGCTCATGTTCCCATGGTTTCCTGTTGAAACTGATAGTTTAGCATATTTAGTCTGGCTCTGCTCTAGAACCCCATTACACTCAACTTAAGCATGCTGAGTTTCTCTCATTTTTTCAGCCAGAGAAATAGTTTCTGGTTGTTTCAGCAAAATGTCCTGTTGCTGAAAATTGCCACTGGAAGTTTCTTCTCAAAGCCTCAACTGAACAAATAGCCTACATGGTAGATTTTCTGTCTTACTCAATCCCTAGATGTGTTTCACTGCTCTTACAAGAAATGTCTTCTTGAGTAAGACTGTAAATGTTTTTTGTCTGCTTAATATCAGTTTTCTCATTTTCATTGTTTATTGAAGGCTGGAATGGTGAATCATAGGCATCTGCTGCTGATGGGCAATGGGTGATTTCCCGGAGTAGGCTGGGGCAATAGAAGTTGATGGTTAGCTGGGTGATACAGATGGTCCTGCTGTGAAATACAAGGTGAAAACTGCTGGCTGAGTGATAAGCATCTTGAAAGAAGTATAGAGAAAATAAATTTGGTTGAGGAAGTTTGAAATATTATAGGGGTAAAAGGATTTAAAATGCTCTTTGTAACTCACATTTACAAGAATCTCATGCAGTCAACAGTGGTGTGACAGAAGAGTTGAGGTAATTAGACAGAAACAGTGTTCAGGAGAGAATTATAAATAAAAAAATAGTCTGCCTTGTGAATTCAAGCACAGATTATTTTCTTTATCTACATCAGAACTTGGAATTTTTCTGGAGAGGAAAGAATAAATATGACAAATCTCATTAGGAACAGGAAGCAGTATTTGAAATGAAAATAAATTTTGGGACTGATTTACCTGCTAATAATCAATACCAAGTACAGTGCAAACGAAAAACATAGAAGAGAAAGAACTCACATAACTTGCATTCACCTAATTTGCACTCCTGCCTTTAAAGAGAATTTACTTGCAACACTTCTACTGTCCTAGCAGGCCTTCATACAAGTGTTACCGTGCCCAGCTTATTTACACAAAATTGCTTTAGGGGCATTGTTAACTGTTGTCAGGAAGAGCTCGTGATGCTCAGTATCTCTGCATATCAATAACACTTAAATTGGTAGATGCTTATGATTTGCAAGCCTGCAGTAAGGCTCCCAGCTCAGGAAAACCAATGCAGCCAACCTCTGTGATTTTTAATGTGACTCTCATGATCGTTTTTGTTGCATGTTCAAGAAACAGTTTCTGGTATTTTTTTTCAAACAGCAGAGTGTCTCAGATTTGTTTTTATCTTTTGTTGGAAAAAATTCTTGGTGTGGTTGGAAAGAAAAATCTCAAAAATGTGACCCCTCATGTTTCAGAAACCAGACTAGACTTCAAATGATTGTTTTTCTAATCTTATTATTTCAAGGTCAGTATCATGATATGGTAATCATGAAACAATTTAGGAAGTCTAGAGTTGACACTAAGAAAAACATTTTCCACATTTACATAAAAAATTGCTATTTAAACCAAAATAATAAATTAAATTACTTAAATATAAGTACTTTCATCTTTCAAGAACATGTAACTTAAATCTGACTCTATTTACAATAAACAGTGAAACCACAGAAAATTCCATTGCTGGCTTGGGGGTTTTTTTGGGTTTTGTTTGTTTGTTTGGGTTTTTGTTTGTTTTGGGGTGGGTTTTTTTGGTAAAGAGAGGAAATAGAGTAACCAAGAAGATAATACATTAAGAGAGCATTTGTTTATGATCTCTTTTCAGACTTCCTTACTTGCCAACAGTTTGAAAGTAAATTCACTGTGATAAAGTGTCCAGATCAATCAATAAGGTAGATGTGATTTTAAATAAAATGAAAAAAGTAGATAAAAAATAATGGCAATTGATGTTAGTAACTGTGGCTGTAAAGGCAACATGTAGAGGAAGAAGGATTTTCTTACTTTACATGTGAATTAATTGAATCCCAGGGAAGAAAATGGAAGAACAGAAATCTGCATCTGGAAGAGGTAGGAAAACAATTTTGGCTTTGAAGTATGTATGAATTAATTCTAGAAATGTATCTTTACAAATGAGGATAGCATAAGTGGTGGGAAGCAGAAAAATGAGGAGTCCTGTCATTTTAAACATGTTACTCCAAGCTGGGCTCAAATATATGGGAATTAATGAAGGCAACTCTTTCTGTAAAGAACAACATTTTGGATAAATGAAGTGAAAATTTATTTTAAAATCTCTTAAAAAGCAACATGTTCTTCCACTTGATGTTGAAGCAGTTGGAATTCTGGAAGGACTCTTGGGTCTTTACTTAGACATGGAATTAGCACATTAGATGTCACAAATGACATCAGTGCTGGTAAATGTAACATGCCCAGCAGTGCTGTCGTGTGTGTGAGCCAGCTGGCCAGGAGCAGCCCTGTCTGTTCTGTGAGTCTCCCCAGCCACAAAAATGGGAGGACCATGCACAAGCTTCCTCCCAGGAGTTTACCAGCCTTGGAGAATTTTGTTGCCAAGACTGTATCTTGGAAATGCATGACAGAATGAGACAGCCAAACATGTGATGGGGAGGGGTATCAGCAGTGTGATATTTGGGCTCCAGCTCCCAGGCACAGTTAAATTTTCTTGTACACATATATGGAGGTTGCCCAAAGCCTTGTTCAGAAGCCCAGTCTAAGAACTCAATGGCTTTAGGCAACTAAAAGAATCACGACTGCCAAGGCAGTATGTCTTCAGGCTCCATATTCAGTTAAATTATGCAAACATGCACTACACACACTGCCCCATTTCAGTGCTTCCTACACCTCAGGAGCCAGAGAGCCCCTGAGAACAGGCTGCCTAAATCTCTCATCACTCTCTTAAGGGGAGATATCACATGGGGTACCTAACCCCACACACATCAGGCTGCCTGGCGGCAACCCACAGACACTGCAGTGCCCCCCAGCCACAGCGAGGCATGGGAGTCTCATTAGGCAGGAGCAATACGCTTTGGGTGGAAGTCCTCCTTTGATATTCCTGTAACTTTCTGTATTTCCTTCTGGAAAGGAGAGATTGCCCATTTTCTCTCTCAGATTTTTCACACACTGGATGTTGGAGCAAAAAAAGAGGGCTGCATGAGGCTATTCTGTAGTTAGATAATTGCCTAGATATGTATCCAATTTATTTACAACATACAAAAACGCAGACTGAAGGATGCTATGCCCAGCAGAAGGTTATTTTCCTTGAATGACTACTGGATACTTTGGAGGCAAGGGGTCAGACACTTGATTAGATGAATTACAACTTAAAGTCCCATAGTATAAGCTATGTCATGCCCCAGGCTTCTCAAAACAAGGCACTCTATTTTAACTCATAATGGGTAGCTGGATTCAGTAAATGGCCTAATCACAGCAACATAAATATTTATGGGAAAATTTTTCTAATTAAAGTATGAGCTTGTTTAGATGTTATCAGTTAGAAAAGGCTTTCCCAACAAGAAAATGGCTGTTAGGAGACATTAGGAAATGGTTAAACTCCAAGGGATTAAAAGGTCATTGAAGTGGCAACATGCAGAGTCTATTATGGTTGAAATTTAGCTTGCATTCATGTCTTACATGTCGCCTACATACGGAATGAAAAGATCATCCTCTATGCAGGAAAACATAACTGTGTTTATTCTTTTAAAAATGAAGTTACGTTACAGATGTATGATTTATGATAATTTTAGAAATTAAATGCTTTCAAAAGAAATTAGTTTTTTTAATTCTTCTTTTATGCTTTGCTATATTAAAACCTGTATTTACTTCCGTAGTGATGTTTGCAAAGTAAAGATCCAATAATGTCAGAATTTGTTCCCAGTACCTTAGTCACACAGTGGCTTTAGATTTAGAAAAATTATGTTTAACATAGTTGTCCTTTGATGCTGTTATTCTTTGCTGATGTTGTGAGTGCTGATAGTGGTATCGATAACAAATTCAGGATAAATTATACTTTGGTAACCGTGTTTTTCAGGTCTCATATTACAAGCACCAAATAACAATATATTGATCACATTCAGAGCCTTGTTATGCCAGCATAAATTTTAAATAATTTCGGGTCCTTTAGGAAAATTGCTCTAGGGTTACTCCAGTATAATTGTCAAAGGAATTCATCCCTTAAAGTAAAATTTGTAAGCTGTCTTAGAGGGAAATAGCTGTATAAAACTGGTTATGTGAAGTACAGGCAGAACTATTGCCTGTGGGAAACAGTAGGTAATTTCTGTGGGACTTCATTATTCTGCTAAGAAGTGTGTGTGTGTCTGCCATATGGTATTTTACTCTTAAGGTATAACTTAAAAGGGAAGCTCAGAAAAAGAAGAGAGAATGTTCTACAAACCTTCTGCCTATGAGCAAAATTTACATATTTTAAAATATTTCAACAAGAAAGTATGAAGTTTAGAAATCTAAATGGCATTAATAGAGCTATTGATTATATCTGTCTACATTTTTGAAGTCAGCATCTGTAAGAAGTTTCAAGATCAGGCACAAGGAGATAAACGTTACTGCTTTCCTGACATAATGAAATCTGTACTGTTTGTTAGTTGATATCAACTGCAACTAAACTGAACATAAAACTACAATTTCATGTGAAGACAGCTTTGTTCATTTCGAATGCCTTCCTAGCCCAAACCAGGATATCACAGCTGTGACCTTACTAAAGACATCCACACAGCAATGACCACAGGAGCTACTACTGAAAACCATAAAATAGCATATTCAGAGTGATGGCATGCAAATGTTAAATAAATCAGGTCTGGGTTTTATCCTTTTCTTTTAACTAACCTGTTATAGATGAGCACTCCCCTGCTTTTATACATAAGTGCCATGACTTAGAGAACTGGGGCTGTCTGTTCAAATGGCCCAGGCCATTGCAAATTCTCCACAACAAAGAATAATATTTGGAGGAAAGAAACATGGTATGCAATGGTGTTGAGTTCCTGTTTGATTTAGATGAGTCTGAATGTGGCAGAAAACTGAAACATAAGGAAACGAAAAGTAGCTGGTTTGAGGGCCTGGGAGTTTGGGGAGCTTCTTGGATGCTGTTCAAGCCCCAGTGGCCTCAGTCACAGGAACCTGTGTGCTGTTCGTTCTCATGCTGTGGCTCCATAGCCATTCATTGGAGGGCTATGTGCTGACTGATCTCCCAAAAGTACAAATTTGATCTGGCTCAAGAACAGGCACATGATCACATTTCTGTCAAATTAGCCAGAACACAGCATACAGAACTGTCATGGAGTTTATGCTGGCTTTACACCAGCTGGGGGAGGATGAATGACTTTCAGTACAGCTTAAGTTAGTGGCGTGGTGCAACAGTATCTGGTGTAAACTGAGGTCTGGTTGATACAGATAATCCACCAGCATTTCTGGATGGATTTGAGTGAGTGGTATTCTGAATAATGAGTTTTGTCTCACAGTTGCAGTGTTTCTGATGCAGTAGTAGGAGTTTCAATGGGTAGATGTACTTCTCTGCTAAACTGCAGTTTCAGTTTTTACCTGCCCTTTTACAGAGAAGAAATTATTTAGTGATGATTTTCTTTCCTATTTCTGAAGGATAGTGTTTCCGTGGGTAGAGCGGTACCCAACCACGAGCACTGAATAACAGTATTGAGATGCCAAAAGTGAATTGAGCCTGGGGCTCCTGTCTTCCCGACACTTTCAGTGACCCTCAATCATAAATGACTGTATTCCTGGGCACCTATTGCCCACAGTACTAGAAGATAGGTTTACTGAAAGTCTCTTGGGCATATTCATATTTCTCCTTTCACAGAAAATAAAGATATTTGAGTTTTTAAAAAATGTATCCAGGAAGGAATCAATGCGTTAAATTAATGATGCCTTACTGTCCAAGTGCAGCATGAGAAAAGACAAGAAGAGAAATAGTACTTGAGGGACAATTATCACAGCACAGGACTAAAATGGGACATGATGTGTGCACTTTATCACATGGCTCCAAGGCCCATTTGGACAAGGCCTTTGTAACTTCAGCTCTCACCCCCTGACTGGATGTGCAGTCAAGGAGTGTTCGCAGCATCTTTCCTCAGGTCCAATTTCCACCCTGGCCAAGAGTTTCTTGGTAGAATTTATACAAGTATCACTGTGCTTCAGGCATTTCTAGATAAAACCAAACTCTGACTAGAAGCCGTCTCATTTTAAAAGCCCACTTCATTTTCTAGACATATGGTTCCCCTAAAAGTTTTAGCATTATGCAGCGTTCCTGTAAGGGTGACTGGACACATGGATGGTGGGAGGAGGAGGAGGAGGCTGGGCGGGGAGCCAGTCCAAGAGGAGTGAGATATCTTTTACTGCACTCTGCCTACCATATAAAGAGAGACAGTCCAACAATAAACAGTTTTCCATGGGAAGATTATTATTGGTAGCAGGTACCCTCAAAGCCTCAGACAGCTCCCATTCTCTGGGTACAGTGGAAGCCATCAGTCATTTTTAGATTGCTCTTAAAATTTTCTATAGTAATTTTAATGGGAATTAGCAACCATTTTCTATTGCAATAATTTATTGCATGTCTAAAAGCATCCTGAGAAGTGGCCTTCCTTCATGACTATGTTGGATTGCCACTTCAGGAAGAGAAGGTTCTTCCGTCCACAGCCTTGGCACCAGGCAGCTTCCTGGAAATCTTGCTTGTACAAGTGGGTGAAAGGTGGGTGAAACCTGATGTCACGTTTATACTGACATCTCAAGACATACTGATTCCTGCTTAAGTGTCTTCAGAAGAATATAAAATGCTAGACCTAGCTTTTCAGAAGAAATGTATGATCTTGAATGTTTTGAGTTTTGTCCAACTTTTACTCATTTTGAGACAATTGCAAAGAGCCTGGCTTTCTAATCTGTATTGCTGCCAAGCAACTAGAGGAACCCCACAGACAGAGTTGTCCAGACTTCTTAGCCACATTCAAATATCTTGGATCCAGTAAACAGCTGTTTTGTTTTTTGAGATTTAACTTCAGAAGTACAAAAGATTATTACAAAGAGCACTGGAAACAGGTAGATGGATGCTGATGTCAAATCCTCCAGGAGTAAAGCGTCCTTACAGTGTTTCTTTCCATAGCTATTTAAATTTTCAGACCTGGATAACTTGTTTGACAGTGATGATGCAAGTAGAGGTTTAGATTGGGCCCTGAGTAAGAAAGCTGGAAAGCAAGAAATTTCTTGGCTAAAATGCATGTAAGATGAAACCTAGAGGAACAAAACAATAATTGTGTACAAGACACATTTGCCCATGTTACATAGGAGAACAAGAGTGAAAACATGAAAAGCAGACTGATTAAAGAACAAAAGAGATATCAGAGTATTTGATTGAATGTAGCACTTCTATTAGGAGGGCAGTGACCTTTACAAAAGTTGTCTCCTGTACACAAGTACAACCCCTTGAAAATAGTGTATTTGGGTGTGACAAAATGGTTCACCTTTGCAGACACTCTACCAGGAACCAAGCCTTCTCCTGCATGCTCAAGTGTATACACAGAAAGAAAGGTGGCAGCTCCACAGAATGGCCCCATCACAGTGTAACTGGAGGAGAGACCCCTCCAGTATTGGGGTGTTAGGGTGCCTAATGCAGAAATACCAGAAACAGTAAATTTTGGTAGAAGAGGTTTATGTGAATGATGCAGCAGACCTACAGTTATCAAATTAGCCAGCTGGGGCAATAGGTGTTGAAAGGAAAAGCTGGAGCCTTGTTGCAGAGGTTGCCTGTGCTCCTGCATGATCTAAGCTTTATCAAAGTGGTGAAATTTCCATATGTAAAAGCAGTTAATTTTGTCAAATTACTTCTCAAAATGTGACATTTTTCCTCTCCTGTTTAAACTGCAACCAGTTAATTTTAAATTTTTGCAATATGTTTTTTCCTAGGAGCCTTCTCAGAAACTTTATGGGTGTTTAATCCATGCCTAAAATGAGAGGCTACCAGAAGCTACTTCTCTTAATTGCAACAGCATGAACTGCTTGCTGTAATTCGTTACATTATCTTTGGGGGTAAAAGAATTCACACTCTAACCTTTCCCCTCAGAATGCAATGTGTATTGTACTGATAAAAGCAGTGGCGAGATTCGCACCGCACTGCAAATTCCCAGTGCCTTGCTAAAGTCCTGAAGATAAGTAGGCACCTGGGGGGTCCCCCTCCTATGCTGTGAAGGCAAAAGCCCTTCATCAGTTTGTACCCACCGAGACAGCATCTTCACTCTCAGTAGTTTTTCCATTACCTTATAAAAGTGCTGTGAGTTAGCAGTGGAGTATGAAGAAACTGGCTGCTCTAGAAATTATTTACTTTTATACAGAAGCTGCACCAGGTTGTCATTTACACCTCTCTAACCTATGGAGAATAAAGCAAAGTCAGAGATGGCTTAATTCAATGTTTTCAAAGTGTTTTGAGATATTAGTTTTGAAGGAGGTGCTACGCAAATGGAAAAAACCAAGATCGTTTGTGTGATATTACAGGCACATGCAAAATAGGATTTTGTTTTGATGGCAGCAGCAATGATGACACAATCCTCTGCCTTGTGTGCTAATTGATCCATCAACAGACTGCACCACACCTCTGCTTTTCCTCCATATGGTGTATTAGTAATTAGGCCATTTGAGTCTATTTTCTGGAGGTGGTTGAATGCTTCTAAGTCAATTAATTAAACTATTTTCAATATTCAAAGACTTCTTATGGATTCATTTTTTATTTTCACTCTTTAAAGAGGAATATTGACTATATGGAAAATAATTTTCAGGATGATAATGCAATCGTTTATGCTTGGATTAACCTGTCAGTTGGTAAAAAGCAAAACAGCACAAGAGGATCAGAGGAAGGGTCTAAGTCTTATGCAGATGCTTTTGTTAGAGAAACTCTCAGTCTTCTTAATATGTCAGTCAATTCCAAAATTGAAATGAAAAGCCTTAGCTTCTTTTTTCCTTTCTATTTCTCTCCCTGTATCTTGAAACTGACTATTCAAGGATTAAAGTATTTCTGAGCTCTAGGAAAAAAAAAAAAAGGATGAGATAAAAGTACTTAACATGGTCCTACAATTAATATGTTAATCAGGCTGATAACTCCTGGCTAAGACAAGAGCTGCTGTGCATGGACCAAGTGCTGCCGTAAGCAGTGTGCTGCTGCCATGCCACTGCCATGGTGGCCTTCGGCATCAAAGCAGGACGACTAAAGCCTCAGCAGGGCTGGGGACACATGGCTGTGCTTGTGTCTCTTCTGTCTGTGATGGTTTTGCCTCTGGATAAACGCCTCTTTGAGGTCCTGGCTGTGGTCCTGGAGTGAGGCCTGCTGCAGAAGCTGCTGCCTGACACTGATAAGCCTCCAGGAGCCCAGCTGCTGGTGACTTGCAGCCACATCCAGCCTCACTGCAGGTGCAGACTAATTAGCCCTATTAAAGCAACTTCATTTGCCCCTCCAGCAGTTAATATCTCAATTCAAACCTTCGTTACTAGGGGTTAATAACTCAGGCAAAGAAACACACTTGGGATTTCAATTTGATATAATATGGGGACTGTTTTTTCTTCCCAGTTGAAATAAATATTGTGAATGTAAAATCCTAGGGAAAAAAAAAGCCTCAAGTCATCCAAATACATTCATGGGTAGTCACATCCCTCATGAGCGCTGTGGCAGGGAGATGCCTGAATAGCATTTGAGTAGTCAGACTCTTGTGAGGGGTACTTATTTTTCTGTCACTTGAAAGGCCATGTTGTTAGCCCTAGAGAAAGCACATTTAAATGAGAAAGCTCATTTCCCTCACGGGTTACAAGCAATTAGCACCACAACATTTGGATCACATTTCTGACATTTAGAATAATGTACAGAAGTTGGAAAAACTTATTTCTCTGTACAACTCATTTGGGTTAGGAAAGTGTTTTAAAGTAGAAAACTGTTCACTCTGCTGTGCTAACCATGGCAGGCACAGCCAGGCAGGTCCCTGCTCCCTGCCATCCCTGCCAGTTGTTTGCAGCAAGGACTAGCTCTCTCAGGAAGATGTTCTAACGTCTGGTCCACATCTCTCAGGACTGGGGACCCACGAGGCTTTCACAACAACAAGTTTCAAGCCCTTCACAACAAGGAGTAAATCACTATTGAAACTCTGCATTCATTAGCTATTTTCCTTCCATTGGCTGCATTGAGGGAATAAAGTCCAAAAGAACAGAAATCGAAGATGCATTTTTATTATTTTTGTTTTCTGGCACAATTATCACCACCAGTTTAGGCAGCAAACATGTTGTGGAAATTGTCTGCTCCCTGGATCCCACTTCCCTTTTGTTCACTCCCACTGAGCTGGCACGACTCTCTAGCCGTGGGCTCCAGGGGCTGCAGGGGAATGCCATGCTGCCGACACTCTCCACACTCCCTCTCAGAGCCTCTGGAGACATTTCTGGCCTTTTCAACCCTGCCTTGTTTCTGTCAGTCCAGTTAAGCCCAGGGCAGCTCTCTGCTGAGTTTGCTTTCTGCACTGGTCTTCAGGAATGTTTAGGGCTTGCAATGTACATCACCTTTCCAAAAAAACGGGGCGTGTGGCAGGCTATGCACATAATTACCATCCAAAATAGGTTGGAAAATAGCAGCTAATAAATATCATGAATGTCTGCAGAAGGATTTCATTAAGACTGCACTTTTGGAAACAAACTCCGAACTTTGTTTGATGTCTCTTCTTGTAAGGGATATTTTGAAGAATTCCCTTAGCAGTTTTGTGGCGTATTGGCCCTACACACATGAAAAATATTTGTGACATGGAGCAGCAAAGTGTGTCTCCAGCTGAGGTGTCAAGAACATCCAGAACTGGAGAGACAGATCACAGGGTTCTGCTGATTTATTCGTCCTGTTTTATCTTGACAGTCACAGACAAAAATGGATCACAAAGGACACCAAAATCACTACAGATACAGAAAGAGAAAGAACCCCTTCTCTTCCCTTACCTCTCCCTAGCTCTCTGTCAATGCATAGCAGGTGATATTTCTGAGCTGGGAAACAGCCCTTCCTTCCATTTCTCCCCAACTCCAGAGAGGAAACAAGCAACACCTCACCTTACTACCAGGTCCCACGTTCAAGGGGGTAAATGGTCTGCTCCCTTCCACAGGATGCTATCATAGCCTGCAGTTAGCTCTTACCCTCATTTTAAACTGCCACATGCTCTGGCAATCCATTACAAATGGATATCAGGAATACTTTCATGCCTCTATGGTTAATATCTAACATGGCATGTTGCTTTTTTGGTAATCAGACCTTACCATTTCATGCTTACCTGTGGTGCAGAGCCTCTGTGAGCAAGTAGAAGCCCTACAGTGCCAGCAGCCAGCACTGAGAGACCTGCACCTCCACACTTCTAACAATGGGAGTGATCTGACAAAACCAGCCTGCTGTTATCAGGCATGTCTGGAGCAGGAACTTGCTGATATTACATTGCTGGACAGGATGTAGAATCTTGAAGTATCTAGCCTAGCTATGCCAATGCCTAGCTATCCATGCCTTCTACTATGGATAGGGTGGTTTTCCACTAGCTGCCAGTAGATTCCCCAGAGATGTGGTTGGCTTCCAAGGCATCCACAAAACGAGACGATGTAAAAAATCTTGCAAGGTCTGTATAAAGCACTGATGCACATTGAGAAGGAGGTGTGTTCCTTGCAGATCCACATAGCGAGGTTGGAAATGGTGTGTGCTAACCAGATCTCATTTTCTTTGGTTGGAGGGCCCATCCCCCTTGAAGGCAGTGGGAACTCAGCGATTTCAGTGGAAGAAGATCCCTCACCCTGTAGGCCTCTAGGTGGTATTTTTCATTCTTCAGGGTTAATAAAGTGCTGCAAATCCTTGAGCATCAAGGTATTCTGCCTGGCAACTATGCATTGGAAAGTGGCCCTAGGTCTTCCACACACCATGAGAAGACTGGATTCCTTTCTCCCTTTTGTGTTTTTGTTTTTCCCCGGTCTGTTTTCTTAGTGAAAACGATGAACAGTTTCAGAGCAAGGTCTTACTGTGACTGCTAACGTGTCTGGTACAGAGAGGCTTTTAAATCCAACTGCATTCAACTATAATGCATCTAAATACATAAGCTGGATGCCAAAAGAGCCACCAGCATAATTACTTTGTCAAGTATTAGAAAGAAATAGTAGAGATAGTCAAATAGTAGAAAGAGTCTTTAAAAAAAGATTAGGGGAATAAATGCTTTATTCATAGTTGTGCTCATACCAACTAAAAACCCCAACACAACAATGCAAAACCACATACATAACTACTTTCCAAAGAAAATCTCCTGTGGTTAATGGAGGTGAGAACATATTGCACTGCCTGGTACACATATGATAAACCATTCCATTTTGCTGGAAGAGGTAGGTGATTTTTTTTCCTCTTATGGATTCATTTTAAATCAGCCCAAATAAAGTACAAACTCTTCTCTAAAAATCTAATCCTCTCGGCCTAGCAAAATGATATCATGGTTCATTCTCACTTTACATTACTTTCTCTTCCATTTCTCTTTTAAGATGTAAAGGTATTTCTCAAACTCATAAGCTTTCACAGGAGGAGAGCACACTGTTCTCTCCAATATCAATAACAAAATCTTCAGCATTCTTTTGAATTTCCAGCCATAAAAAGGAGTTTCAGACATGACAAGAAGAAGACTGAGGGGGCTCGCAATGCAGATCTAAAACCAGATTTTGATTCAGAATCTTTTTAAATTTTACTCGATTTTTCGAAAAATAACACAGCGGTGTCTTATCTCAATGTTTCTAGCTGAATCTTTTAATACCTAGTGCAATTTACAACCTTTCCATTGAGACTTCAGCCACTGAAATGGTATGTGAGAATCTTCTTACTGGGCTGAAAAAAGAGTATGATGGATCCATGAAGCATATCATTGCTTCCAGGTGTTGGCTCATTTTTATTAATTACTCACGGCCTTACCTACCTTCTTAGAACTTCTTTCTTCTCAAAATTGCAATTCCAGAAAAAGGAGCTGCCATGCAAGGCACAGCTAGATGGGCTAAGGTGCTTGAGATACATTTCTTGATTCTGCATTCTAGGAATAGAATAGATCTGACTTATAGGAAATCCTTAAGTAAAAGGAACAAAAGTTAATTTTCTAACTTTATATCTCTTCGCAAAAGTAATAACCATATTCCTTACCCTTCACAATTTTCCTTTAATGCATAAATTAAAATATATTTTGGCATTATTTTGTGATGTTTTTGATGGTGTGCCACTTTTTGTGAAACAAAATAACACTGAAGGCCATTGATTCACAAAATCTATTTCCTGTCTGGAAAAAACTCCAGCAACTTTAGTTAAAATTAGAATCTAAAGTACCATGAGTTGAAATTGAAAGAATATTTTTTCCCCAAATTGCTCACCATCTATGGTTTGTGAACAGCCAGTGTACTGAGTTTGCCTTCCTCAGTGTTGGATGAAATCAAGGAAACACAACCCCCTTATGACCAATTAAAATATTTGTCTTTAAAAAGATGTTTTTATAAAGAACTCCATGTTACAAACAGGAGCTCAAAACAAACTTATGCCAAATAATTCCAAATAATGAGAGGGAAACTAGGAGTAGTTTCTTCTTCTTAACACTTCTGCTTAAGTGTTTCAAACATTTTGGCATTGTTGAATCTATTCTGAAAAACAGCTCTAAAACATTCTTTAAGTTGAATGGAAGCTATGGGATTCATGTGCTATGTATTCTTGGGCAAGTTACTGTTTCCAGACACACAAAAAATAGTTTCTAGGTGGTGGTTTTTAAGTCAAAAGATGAGTATTTGGTTCTGTGTTAGAAATCTATAGAAAAATGCCTTTAATTAAAAATATGGATAGTAAAGGTTGTAGATAAGTGTTTCAGCACTAAAGAAGGTTTTATAAACTCCCTGATTTCATACATCTGCATTTTGATTGAGGGATTTCATTTCAATAATAACTTCATGCAGAAATATGCTTTGGGGCATGTCAGGTTATCATGTCCGTGAATGGAGACACGGGAAATTTTTGCTGTTATATTCAATGTGTGCTTCTATTCTGGCAGGGCTTTATTAAGATTCTTGGGGTGGGTGAGAGCCCACAGCACCTCAGCTGAGTACCTCTGAGTTCTATCTTGGTCATCAGTGTCACATGATTTTTCTTTAAAGCTCTCCTGTCTGTTGAGGGTGTTGGACATGCATGCTGTTCCTCACTTTTATCTCCCTCTGACTCAGACTCAATGGCCAGCTGCCCAGCCAACAACTCCATTTCTCTGGATATAGTGAGTCTGAGCACTGGGTTCTGGGACACTTGTGAGCACCCAAAGACACAGGCATGTTCCTCAGGGCAGATTTGGTGACTGAGATAGCTGTACAGCAGCCTATGGAGGACAACAGTCCTGGGAAGGTCGTATGTTCCAGGGACTGTCCAGCAAACCAGGAATCCTTGGCCTGCAGCAAACTGAGAGAGAGGATGTCTCAACCCAGAGGAGCTATACAGCTCCCATTGCTTTGTCTTTCAAGCCAGGTGTGACTGGAGCTGAGAACAAAAACTTAATGCAGCTGGGAGGAGTTAGATGCCCTTTACTACCAGATAATTACAGCAATTATTTATTTTTCCTGCTCTCCCAGAGCCACAGTCTATACATGTGTGTCATAACTTCCTATCAGTCATGCAGGAGTATTCCTGAACAAATGGGACCAGCATGTGTGCATCTCCTCTCTGCTGTGTACCAGGGTTAGCTCCTGCAGCAGCCCTGAGTCTGTAGCCCACCCTTTGTTCTTCCTTTCCTCATTGCACCAAACCCCCTCAAACCACCATGATGTGGTCAGAATTTACAGAGACAACAGGACGGAGAGTTGCTGGGAACTGGATCATTTTCATCCCGTGATCCGGAGTAGGTGGGTGGGAGTTGGCCTCGATTTTTTCCGAGGGGGAGGAATAATTTTGAGATGCTAAAGATCATTGACAGCCCATTAGGGAAAGGTAACTCTTGCCAGGTCCAGTGATTTTCTTTAAAAGTCTACCAGAGCTCAAAGCAAATTCCCAGACACTTTCTGGCACTCTAAGACACAAACTTTTCTTGTTTTGATTCTACCAAAGCTACGACAGTTCTAAAAGCTGCTCCTGGAAAAAAGCCTTGGCTTTCACATTTTTCGCATCCACAACTGCTTGAGAACAGTGTGACATTCTGTCTTTGGTAACTGGGAAGAATTTTGGCAGAGGGGAGACTGACCGGACAGGCGCCCTGAGCAGCCACTTTGCTGCAGCATGCATCACAGCAGGCTGGGAGGCAGAGAGCTGTGACTGAGGAGAAATGCAGGTCGGGGGCACCAAAGGTCTGGTGAGAGATCATGTCTTTCACTGTGGTAACAGTTGGGGGTCCCAAAAAAGCTAAATTTCATCACCCACAACCTCCAATTATTTATAAAATCAGAATTTATTAACATCAACACTAACTGATGCTCAGACAAACAGTTCTTATTCCACTGATTGTGGGGAGAATGTAATCAAAGAAAGGATGTAAGGGTCTGACCCTCAATAAATATATTCCCTTGTTAGAATGACCCTAATGGTGTGAACTCCATTCAGAAATTCACTCCTCATGCCTGGATACAAGGTACAAGACTAGACCAGTTAATTAAAAAATAAAGCTTCTGGTCAGTGTATTTCTTGCAGAGATTCCCTGCTATATTAAGAAAAAACCATAAAATGCATTTTAATACAAGGATTCACCATCTAAACATGCAAGACTCAAAAAAGGCTTAACTGCTAGAATTCAAGAGCCTTTCTATGCCTATGGACTCATCAAATGAATCATAGCCCCAGGATACATTTTGTTGCATGCATATGTTTAGAATGCAAAAAAATTAACCCTTGGGCTACTGTTGCTTTGGCAGGCAAAGACATGCTATATGTGGAGTGGGAGTGTGAACATTTTATGCTTGTTTATTATGGTAGTCAGAGTGTTAAAATGAAAACCACCAATTAAGAGCAGAACAATTACTGTGTTATTTCATTTTGTAAAGAATGTGTTACTTGACACAGAAAGTTCAGATTACAGTGCATAGGATGTAGAAAGCGAGAGAGGAGATCTGTACAATCAGGATTAGATGAAAGCTTGATGACTTTCCCAACCCACGATTAACTACCCTCATTAAAGGCTCTCTTTTCCAAACCCTCAGGTGAACCACTGCTGTTTCCTTTCCACTTGGTTCTGTAGTTTTCTACCAGTGTACCAGCCTGCTCTGTTCTGCCCTCCTGCTGGGGCTGGTGGCCATCAGCTCAGGGCAATGCAGTTACTCCTTCTGCCTCTACCTAAACTCCCTGTCACTAGGGAGTGACAGACTAGGGAGGCTAGGCCACAGTTCACAGATCTACAGACCCTAATCTGATCCCTGATGATGCACAGGGCATCATTCCTAACGGAAAATAATTTTTAAAACCCCCATCAAATACTATGGAGCAATTATTTTCTCTTTATAAAAATTGTCCTGAATAGAAAGAGAGCACACTGGGCAGCTGTCAGAATATCAGAGAGGAAGAACCAAGACACACATAACCCCAGACAGGCTTCTTACATTGTCTTAAGCATTTTACTTCACGGTCTGGAATTTTGTCCTTATTTTCTATGAATTGCTTCTTTATGTTTCCAGAGTCTCTTACCATATGTGAACACCTTCCACCTCCAGGATGCTCTATCTACACTGTCATGGGAGAACAGACAGGGTTTTGTGCTCCTGTCCTAGTCCCTCTGTTTGTGGGACCAAAGATGGTGGAAGCCAGATCATCATCACTACAAGCTTGACGTATGAAAACACTGTCAGATATGGATGTGAGGAGACCCAGGAGCTCACACCGCATGCCCAACCACAGCCATGCCCTGAGAGCGGGTTTCTGGGATATCTGGCAGCTGGAACCCTCTTGCTTGCAGGAGCTGCCAAATAACCATCATAGGAAGAGAGAAGGCAGTGCCAGGAGGTCTCAAGTATATGGGGGCCTTGGGTCAACCTCTGCAAGGACCATGGCATTGCCACTGATGGAGTCTCCAGAAGCAGCATCAGAAAGGAGCCACAGACCTCGCATGAGGCCATCTTCAGAACTGACAAGTACTACTGCATTAGGCTAAAGAAACTGAGACTAGCCTGTCTCCAGAGGAGAGGCAAGAGCTTGCTTTGGCCTGCAGCTTCCATGTAATGGGAATTGAAGGGAAGCCTGAGGACCTCCACAGTGTGCACAGCTCAGCAAGAGGGCTCTTGCCCTGAGATTTGTTTTGGCATCTGAGGTCACCAGTGAAAATCTGTTCTGTTACTAACCCTGAAAAAACATCTGTCTGCAGGTTTTGCAGCAGTCCTGACTGTGTACCTCATTAAGAACACCCCAATAAGTGCCTTAGATATCCTTGGCGGGCACGAGGGAGGTGGGCATGAGGGAGGCAGGCATGGAGGGGCTTTGTGGTTTTTAGCTTAGCTCCAGGTTCCCATCAGCTTCTCACCAGCTTCTCACTTCCCTTGACAAAAGGAAGAGGAACAGCTTTCCTCCCTCAGTCTGGAAGTCCAGTCCCCCTGCCCTGCTATGAGTGCTCTGTGCTGCCGTGCACAGACACAGCAGTCACACTTTTCCAAGGCAGGTAGGTTGCATTCTGCCAGAGCCAGAAGCCCACAAACTCCAAGGCACTGTGCCCTGGAGTTCAACTCTGAGGGGGTGTTCCTGCAGACAGGTTTCTGACTGGCAGGGAAGCCTGGCCTCTCTCTGGTTTGAAAGGGGACTGGCTGGTGGTGGTGGGACCAGAGCCCAAGCTTGTAGCAGCACCCACAGCACTGCAGCCTCCCAGGAGCTCTGGCAGTGGAGTGGAATCATGCAGTGTTGCTCTGCCCTCCAACCAGAGCACCACTGTCCTCAGTCACTGCTATGGTGGGATCCCCAAGGGTCACCATCTGCTACCAAAAATTACTTTGGAAATCTTTTGCTACGGCTTCACATAAATTATCTGTCCTTTTCTTTCTCTATTTTAGACTACTGTACCGCTGCTTAATTTGGTGCCTCCATTGTAAAAACAATGGTAATGTGGTATATGGGCAACTCTAGCCCACTTCCCTTCCTGAGGAGAAATATCTGTTTATTGTTGGATGTTATCTGGAGATATTTATGCATTCACAGTTAGATTGTATGCAAATATGTGTATGGCTATAGATACACACACACATACAAACACACTGTGTGGGGGGGGAGGGGCTTTATTCTCACATGTGAACAGAAAGAATGTATTACGGTATGGATTTATTAGGCATGAAATACAGGTTTATATCATATATATAATACAAGTAAAAAAAACTTATCTGATATCTTCTGAGTGCTGGGAATTGTAGAGAGTTAGCCCAATCCACTGAGTGCATCGTGTAGCATGCCTCAGAAACAGAGCTGCAGCACATTAACCAAACAATCTTGATTTGTGAAGCTGTCAGGTTTCTCGAGTTTTGAAACTGTTGCTCAAAGACATCTGCAGCCATGTCTCATAGAGCAGGAAGCACTGTTGTCTGACAATAGCTCTGTTTTCAATTTGGTACCGCCTTCTGCGTTTACAACTCTGAGAAAAAAAAAGTCCATTATATTGGGAACAACAAGATTTTTACAATAGCTTTTGCCTTGCTCCATCTTGAATTCATAGGTGCCAGATTCTAGATGTAGGAAGGGTGTTCTGTTTGAGACTATTGCTTTGAAGAACTGAATTATGCTGAATTCTTCTCTTCAGAATTTCAATTTTTTTCCCCTGACTTAACGGTCTCTGACTGTTGCAATGATGTTCAGATCTTTCTTTTTCTCAGCCATTAGCTCTTTGAAACATACTGTAAAGTAAGAAGTAGGCAAAATAAAACTCAAGTTCCTCTATTTGCCTCCAACCTCCAATTTTCATTACTTTCAGACTTTTCACTCAAATCCTTCTCATTTTCACTATCTGGTCTTTCCTTTTCAGACATAGCTTCAGGGGAAAAGAAAAACCAGAAAGAGAGAAAAACAAGTAGAAAGGGGGAAAAAAGCAGCTTCGTAAAGTTTTGCTTAAACTCATGTAATTGGCCTAGCTAGTGATCTAAATCTGAGATACATTAAATGCTGAAAGCATAAAAGTTCTGTTATACATTTTTATGTATTGTTCTGAATGATATAAGGCAAAATTGAGCTCACATCAATCTATGTTCCACTTAGAAGAGTTAAATATTTTCTATATCACCTTTCTTGGTGACCTCTGCCAGATGGAGTCTAACAGGGCCAAAACACTTTTCAATGACTGCTGTCTGTGCCATGGTCCATAGGCAGGAGCTCATCTAACTTAGATTCGTATGTCTAAAAATTAGATTTCTAAATCAAAATTAATGACTCTTTACTCCTCTTTTTATCAGCCAAGAGAAGAAAAAACCTTTGCAGAGAAATGCATGTGATTTAAATGCACATTTTGGAGTGAGACTAGTGACAGGTTTTATTCTTGTGATCATTTCTGCCTAGCAAGGGCTGACAGATCACAGTGCTCCTCCACTGATGTGTAGCAGGGGCTGGTATAGGTCCCCTTTACCTTTCTTTTCTTACTCGGCCATAAAACTAGATTAGTACTTAAATGAAGGTCCACAAAGCCTTCTGTATATGATGGAAGCTTGGTTGCATGAATTTGATCCATCATTATTACAACACTGTCTAACTTTAAACAACCTTTTAAGAAACTTTTCAAATGATTTGTTTATCCTTTTTTTTATACTGGTTTTGTTAAACACCACCAATATAAGGGAAAACATGGTATTATATGCAAATTATTGATGTGCAACTATCCAGGGAACAGAAGACATTTTCTTAAATGCCCATTGTTCTTTCCCACTATGTTTAAGATATAACATTAGAATAATAATGTTTTGTTTTGTTTTGTTTTGTTGATATGTGTTGTTATCTTAATGGCATTTAAATGTGTTTGCGAAATATCCTGAGTGGATATGCGTAGGCAGAGGTCCATTGGCTTCAGCATCACTTTGGCAGGCCAGCATTTGTCCATTTTTATTTACCTGACTTAGCAACAAACTGTAAATTTTTAGAAAGAAAACAGAACTGTGGTATAAGGATAGGTCAAAATGAAATGTTAGCAGTCTGCTGCAAAGGCAAATGGGGCTATTTTGCTGTTTAACCACATTCCTCATTACAAAACATATCTCTGCAGACTTTGTGCTAGTAATTAAAAACGTCTGTTTCAGCATTTAGCTCAAAGTTTTGAGCCATCCAGTCTTCAGCCGAAATTAATGTCCCCCACAACCAAAAAAACTCTTTGGATTCTGAGAGAGGAAAAGTGGAGAAGATTTAATTAGAGAGGCTTTCGTACTGTCTTGTGATTAACCCAACCCTTACACAGGAAGACATTGCTTTAGAATTTGATATGATTGATGTTGCTCATATACATTCATGTTAGACAGCTATGTAGAAACTAGTAAGCACTGAATGCCAGGAACAGATCATGACACATAACAGTGCATGGAAATGCTTCTGAGACAAATGTGTTAGCAATTTAGAGCTCCAAGCCAGTTGGAGTTTGACTCCTGAGGTCTTTCCTGAGGATGGAATCCCATCTCTGGGAGATGTTTGCTTTATCTCAAGTTGCCTCTTGTCTTCTTATTTATATGTTTTAATTATTTTTTTCTTTGATTTTCAGTCACCTCTGTTTCACACCAACAGCCACTGACATTTCCATTTTTCAAAGTCTGTTTTAAAAGCACGGTTGGGCCTGTCACTTCTTGGGGTAAGGAGAGTGATGTGCTTTTAGCAATCAACAATTATACTCAAGTTGGAAACAAGACAACTTTTCCCAAATCATGGTCAACAGACCATAGAAGGGAAAGGATGCAATGCAGAAAACGATAGGTGGTGATCCTATAAGACTGTATGCTCTAAATCGATTTTGTATAGCTTGAAACAAAGCTTGATGAGGATAGAGGTGTTTAATGACTGGAGAAATTTCAGGACTGACAAAGTGCAGAGAAAATGAAAAGAGAATTTATAATGACCTAGAGTACTCATTTGCTGTGCATCATCAATATCTCCCTCAAGATGAACTCTGTTGACTCTGTGGTACTTCTTAAGTAAACCAACATTATTTTGAACAGTGTATGTGCAGCAAACCACTGTTTACAGGAGCTTATGTCTAAGTTGACTTGTATAAAATGAACACAACTGCAAAATAATTTGGAAGAAGCACTGTCTACATTCAGCTATGCAATTAAGGGTTTGACACCTTACATATGCATCTTTGATCTTTTATCTTGATTTTTGGGCCTGTTATCACCAGACTCTTTCTTGAAGTACTCTTGAGAGTACTTCAAAGTAAGATGAAACTATGTTCCTCATGTTACCTGGCTTCCAATATAATGACTACTAGCTGTTGAACCAGGGACAATTATTCGACTCTGCTCAAAACAGGAAATGCATTTCTGCCTAATCGTGCACTTTAAACATATTAATATTGCTTACACATTTGATCCTGTTTAGGGAAAAATAAAAAGTTCAAACCGCATTGTACATGTCCTCTGGGAAAAGTCAAAGCAAGTTCAGCTTATATATAAAAATGTAATTTTAAGATGGTGTATTAACATACTTTGACTTAGCTGAAATGGAAATTATAACTGTCCCATTATTATAGATCTGAGTCAGGACAGGATCTTTTCTAATATTTAATAATAATGCCTACCTGAGTTTTATATATCTCTATACATAATATATTTCTTCAGATTATCCGTTACTGAATATATTTCATCAGATTATCCAATATTGCACTGAAGTACTATTTCTCCAGAGCATATACCTATCAGTCTTCTTACAGCCTAATTTGCACTTCCTAGATCAGATTAGCACCAGAGAAGGGGCACACTTCAGTTTGAAAATATCCATAAGCAGGAACATTGTGCCTCAGACATACTCCTAAAAGCCATATTCTCTCTGAGAATTCCTCTCCCCTTCAAAAGCTATTTCAGTCAAGTAATATTTCAAAACCCATTTTTAAACCCTTTGGATCATTTTCAGCTGTGGATGGAACATGCTGCTCAAGCACTGAGTGTAGCTCCAGCAGCTGGCTTATGGCCAGCAGCAGACAATGACATTGCATCTTCTGTTTTGTCAGGGATGAAACTGCCACTGATAACTCAGGGAAACAGGACAGGTTTAATCTCTGGACTTTTTGAGTTTGCAAGATGTCTTCTCTGATAGTAAAGCACAGTCCTGAGACAGAAGCTCTGGAGGACACATATTTTGGAGGAAATTTTTACCAAGACAACAAACTGTCAATAGCCAAAGTTTCTCTTGCCTCCCTACTTCTTAATTTCTTGTTCCCTGCTTGAGATGCTACATATTTTGAATAAGACTCAAGTTTAGCATCTGCCTGTGCAGCTTGGTGAGGTGCAGGTAGTCCTGTGGATGTTGTCTGTGGCTGCAAGCCAGCCTCAAATCCTTCAGCAGTTGCACTGACCCACAGTGAAGTTGCTACATTGATGCTTGTGTCCCATTGTCAGGGTGAAGAAATCCTGGAATTTCCCTTGTTAGAACTAAATCCACTAAAATGTCTCTATTTGCCTCCTGAAGTAACAAGAGAGTTATAAAATATAGCATAATACAAGAGTTTTTTAGTAGATAATGAGCATTGTGATAGCAACGGCAGGGAGAATGAAAGAGCCTAATTATAGTATGTTCAGGAAACGCATATTTTGAAGTGCTGTAGAAAGATGTGTGGGCAGGGAGCTATTTCAGCAGAGCTTTTGCAGTGTGATGTTTTCCCAGTCAGAGGTCTCATGTTAGCTACTGAACACATGTAATAAAACACAGGAAATAATCAATCCAGAAATTTGGGACATTTAAAACCAGAAAATAATACCTTGGATACATGCGATCTCAGACTACAGCCCAGCTTCTGAACTGATTTGATGCATCTGGAACAAATGTAGTTTGAATACAGTAAGTCTAGCTGTTATATTTGCTTGGGATTCGTAGGTAAGGCCAAAAAAAGGCCAAAAAAAATGTCAGAGTGGGGCTTTTGGGATGAACTTGCCTTTATGTTGCTCATCTTCATAGTGCTCAACTATTTCAAATAAATCCAGCATCCCTTCTTCAAAAAAAAGTCAACAAGGACTTCAGGAGCCACCCAGAGCCATTTTGTGGATGCAGAGAAGTTATGGGGAAGGATAGGGACAAGCACTGATGAAACCCAAGAATTATGCAAATAAGTAACATGTTCTGGATTTTTGGAAAAATTGGATGTGCAAGTAATATTGTGTCCAGGAAGACCTTCCTAATGTAAACAGCACTTGCGCAGGAGAGTTGTACAGGTGTCACTACCCTTGGCAACTCTTCAGGGATCTGGAGTATGGGATCTGACTTCCATAGTCAAAGTGCTTTTGGCTGCTCCTTGGTAAGAAACCTGTAAAGCCAATGCCACCCACCTGGTGCAAAAAGATCAGCAAGGGAGGGAAAATATATGCACGGACATTAAAAAATGACTGTGAATGGCTTCCCACCTAGCATCTTCTGTGTGAGCACATCAGGAAAAGACATGTGAGAGAGATTCGTCACACTAGCAGGTGACACAGTAAACCTCTCTGAGGCCAGAGCATCAGGTCAGATAGAGACCTGACCTCTCATTTTAATATGCACCTGGGGAAAAGACAAAATATTGATGTTTTACAGCTCTTAGCTTTCTGGCTTTACAGTTATAAAATTTCACAATGTAACTAAGTTCCTGAGGAGGTCATGATGCAGAACTAAAATTCCCTTAAACTGAAGTAGACAAGAACTAAGGCAAGACAGCCACTGAAACAGAATATTGCTTCTTAAAGTATTTGGCATTAAAAAGAACAAACCAAAAAACCCAAAACATGGCCTGACTTTGATTTATGTTTTAGTACCTTATGTGTGTATAACTTCTTTGTTTACGTATTCAGTTTTTTTTCCCTAGAAGAGTCAGCATCAAAGTCATGCCTAGAGGACATGTATAAAATTTAAAACTAGGGCAGACAAGAACAAACAAAATCCATGTGTATCTGTGTCAGTCACTTGCAGGACGCTCAGAAGATGCTGTCTGTAAATATTCTCTCAGAAGAAGAGTGGGATTTATCCAAAAAGTGGCTAAAGAATATTACCCTTTATAGAGCATTTAGCAAATGGATATGCTCCAGTCCTACCCAGCGTGAGGTTGGCTGTTCTTGGGAACCTCAGCCCTTGCCTCTGAGGCATTCCCCTGAAAGTGCTCCTGGAAGAGAAGTAACAACAGCTACTTTGACTCCATTTCTGGCTGGAGCCAGTGTGCTGATCCGTTTTGGCACTTCTCGAGGTAGAGCAGCCTCTGGAAACCCTCACTGCACTGAGGCGAGCTCAAGGCCTGGCACCCCTCCAAGCTGGGTTATTCAAAATCAGTGCTGTTGCTTTTCTCCAGGTAGTGCTTTCACATGAGACAGGAAGAGGGGAGACAATTTCATGCCTGTGTTTTTGGATCAAAATTTCTCCTTAATATAGATCTGCCCAAAACTGTTCCTTACCAAAATGCTAGGAGTACAATAGCCCAATAAGGAATAAGGGGTTTTGTGCAGACTGAAGTCTCTGGATCAGACCCATTCAATTTATTTTGGATGACTGTATGAAAAGTTTACTAACAAAAAGTCTTTTGTATGTGTACATAACGGCTTTCAACGTACATTTATTTTGCTTTTTAGTCTTGAAACATTTAACTGTGTTCAGGGGTAATTATTCTTAAGTAAGTAATAAATATTCTGCAACTCATTGACCAAGAAATGAGTTCTCCTTTGTAAGGAAATTATTAAAGAGCTCCTGCAGTTACAAAGAAGAGGTTGTATTTCCCTAAAAGAGGGGTAACATATAGGTATGGCCTGTAAATTTGCCGTGCAAAAACGTGTACAGTCACTCTACAAACTCAGCTCAGAAAGTTACTGTTCTGCCATTGTCAGGCTTAATTCTGCACTCCACTAGGTCAGCTTTATGACACTGTAAATGCACTGAATTAATAGTGGTATAGTGGTGGTACCTCAGCATGACATCAGAGTAAAGGAGTCACAGTGATTTAAGATGAGTTTTACCAGATAGAGCAAAGGTTCGTCCATAACAGTGTCCCATTTGTGATAATTTCTTGCAGAAGCTTAGAGAAGAGGTAAGCAAACTAAGGAGTCCATGGTGATATTTCATCCTAGTATACTGCCATCTTTCAGCAGTCAACTAGTCGGTACTTTCCCAGGGAGACATGGTAGTTTTTTGTTAACAATTCTTGATATTTTTTACTTCCATAGAAGTATTTAATCACTTTTTGCACCTGTATACCTTCAAGTACTCAAAATCCAGACTATGAAGTCTTATACTATCCACTTTGAAGCTACACTGTCAATGGGAGAATGATAATTTTTGTCTTGTGAAAATAACATAAGGATATAACAAATAGGAAAGTCATAAAATATCTGAAGTCTCGACATAATATTTGAGACAAAATTCCAAATTATTTCCTAAAACAACTTTCTTGAACTGGAGGTGCCTCTTGTCTTTTCTTCTCAAAGAAAGAGTTAGTAACTTCTAATGCTTCTGAATTTAAGTGAGATGTGACAAAGTAGATCTGGGCATTCTGATAACGTATGGGACATGGGAAGGTGGAGCAGTAGGTCCTTGGATCCCTTCTTGCAGGCCCTAAAGACTAGGTAATTCCATCTGATTTCCAAGAACAAATGAAGGATGCATTCAATTCTGGGACTTCATTTACTTTCCTAATGTCTCCAGTGGGATAGACACACTTCTGGACACTTGTACCTAGAAGTCCCAGTCTATTCTGATGGAAAAAGTGAGGGGCCTGAAGACATTCACCTCTAAGGTGCTAAACCAGTTGCACAAGGCCTAAGAATCTACACAGTGCCCCAGAATCCTCCAATCCCACTGCCTCTATCCACATGGACATGTCTCAGAGGCTGACAGCTACATCAAAGGACAGCAGAAGTTATACAGCTGTTGGGCTTCATATGCATACTGTCCCACAAAGCTGGTTGCTCACTCCTCTGAAGCAAAAGCAGCAGCTTTATAGAATTTCATTACTTTCATGACTTCATGACTTTCAGCTGAAATTAACATCTGGAGGATATCTTTTCTCCCCAGATGGCTATCTGTTGATTACTTGATATCAGCTAATTGATAGCCAAGTAAGGATGGACAGGACACTCAGAAAAGACTGCACATCAGTTTATTGTAAGTACGCTATTGTGATGGGAAGTACAGAAAAAGGCATCATCAAAGAGTATGAGGAAAGCAGACAATGAGAATNATCCCAACTTTTTATTTATAACATACAGTGCAGATTTCCAGAGCAGATAGGCATAAATCATTCAGTTTAATCAGATGTCTGCAAGAAGAAACACTTGGGTAGCTGACTTGGATATGAATGCCTACATAGCTGCTTTGTGCTCTTACTAACAGCAGTGCATGTCAAGAACTACTTCTGCTACACAAGTATATGCTTTCTTGCTCTGCAAAGGTGAATAAAACTGCCAAATATTTTTTCCTTCTGACTCGAGTTGGTCAGGGAAACAAGTTTTAGGATTTGGAAGATTGATGCATTTTTATGCACTTTTTTCCTCCTCCCAATGTAAAGGGAAGACAAACCTCGTCAGATCAAGAAAGGAAACTGCATATGGATGTGGTATAAAGAGAAAAAATCTTGCATCCCACGCAAAGAACAGAAGCAGCTCTGTATTAGTGTTAATTCCAGTGCTAGGATAACTTTGGTTCATCAGAGAAATTAACAACAGAGTCCAGTGATTGAAGGGGAATGTTTTCCACCTTCACCTACAAAACCCGAGAGACAAGTAAAACTTGGCTGTGCATCAAGCAAGCTGTTTTGAGATGTGGAAAGGAGGAGGAAGAAGATTGCAGTGTTCTTCTTTAAGCTTGCCTTAGATATGCAGCTAAACAGACTTCAGGTTTAATATGTCAGTTTGAATTTCTAATGAAATAATATTAAAACAAGCAAATTAGAAAAAAAAATGAAAACGCCTGGAGAAAAATACTGTGAAAAATGTCAGTGATGAGGGAATGAGAAGTGAAGAATCTGTGCAGAGCTCTTCCAGCAGGACAGCATTACAAAAGCAAATTCATTTTTCCATGGGCAACAGAGGTCAGTGGAATAGGTAGAAAGAAATAGGTAGTCTAGGTTTCTAGAAAGTTATCCCATGTGGTCAGGAATAGATGACCACAAGACTTCTGTCCGATCGCAACTGATAGTAGAGGAAAAGAGTGACAGCAGTCAAAACTGGCACAGAGTTATTATATGTGTTGTAACCAGTACTAGAGTGAATTCTTATAGAAAAGAAAAACTAACTTTGTCACAGTTGGTTTTTCAACTGTGAGAAACCAGAAGACAAAATATGCTGAATATGTCAAAAGACGAGCCAGTGAGGAAGAAGACTGGTCTGGGTGAACAGAGAGCTTTGGCTGGAACTCAAGGAGTTAATCACCTCTGGAAAAAGGGGCAAGAAGATCAGGAGGACTACAGGGATGCTGTAAAGTCATGCAGGGGGAAAACTAGAAGGGCCAAAGGCTGGCTAGAATTTAATCTGGCCACTGAGCTCCCATAATCCAAGAGGGAATGGTTAGGTACCTGTTATGCAGCTTAGACCCTCACAAGTCCATAGGGCTGGATTGGATTCACCCAAGGATACTGAGGGAGCAGGCAGAAGAGCTCACCAGGTCACTTTCAATCATTCACCAGCAGTTCTGGTCAACTGGAGAGTTCCCACATTACTGTAAGATGGCAAATGTGATGCCCATCTATAAGAAGGGTGAGAAGGAGGATCCGGGGAACTCAGCCTTGTCAGCCTGACCTCAGTGCCAGGGAAGATCATGGAGCAGACCATCTTGAGTGCTGTCATGTGTCACAAACAGGACAACCAGCGGTTCAGGCCCATCCAGCAGGAGTTTAGGAAAAGCAGCTTCTGCTTGATCAACCTGAGCTCCTTTTATGACAAAGTGACCCTTGACAAATAGAACTAAAACCTACTAATATTTTTATTTCCTATTTCTGTAATCTTCACAGAAGCCCAGATTCAGAGTCTAAATCCCACATTTTTTTACTGTCTGGTTTTCAGCCTTCAAAGATGCTTGGATAAGTAGGAGAAGAGCTTATGTGGGATGGTAAGCCATGTGAATTTGGAGCGCATACTTTTTTTAGTCGAAAGACTCAGTGAACATCTTGGAATTTTTTGCCTAATATAGTGTTAAAGTATGAAAGTGATGCTTCAGGCTTTGCCTACCTTTACTTGATTTACTTGATTGACTTTTACTTGATTGACTGGTTAGAAATTAATAAAATGAATTAGAAACTAATTTTAACTAATTTTTATTAATAATTATTAAAAATGCACAGTAATTATTATTGACACAATACTGCACAATATTATCAGCAGAGTACAGTTGTCCTGGTTACGCCACTTGAAAACCTGCCACACAAACACCAAAACCAGCCATCACACCACATCTTGTCTGCTCAAATTGCAGCCCTTGACACAACATGTGTTTGGGTGAGGTATCAGCAGAATTTTTGGTGTATTTAATAACCTGTGAGCTCAGGTTGCACTTCTGTTTGATGAGCAAACCTGACAGCAAGGATTGAGTCATTCTGAGCCTGAGACTGGTCAGAGGCACTGGCAGAGCTGGACAGAGGGAAGTCTTCAGGCATGAGACCGTGGTCTGAGCCCGCAGCTGCGGTTTCTGCAGCAGAAGTGGCAGCACCCCTGGAGAGTCAGATATTCCAGAGAAATACTCTCTGCATGCCAGAAAGAGGTCCTACAGACCATGCACTTTGCTTTCAGGGTGGATAATACAAAATAGATTATTTGGGCCTTGACTTACTCTAACCCCGCTTTGGGGAGTCAGACAAGTCAGGATGCTGTCTCTCCTTCTGGCCCACTAGAAAAGCTGGGACTTTAATGAGACAAGTAAACCCCCCGCAGATCTCTGTTTCCTGTACTCACCCAAAGATTTGGTTTCTGTGATGAGAATTAAGAGCCTTTGGGATAGGTTGAATAGCACATTTGCAGAATTGGCTCCTCATAACCACACAGTACACTGGGGCCTTGTTTATTTCTCCAAAGTGTTTCCTTTTTTGACACTTGAAGATAATTCTATTACACATAAGATAGATATATGGAAGTGTGTAAGATGTGAGGCTGTTGTGGTTGCAGACAGCGGTGGAGCTGAGTGCCATGGACATGAGCAGGTTGTTATTTTACAGCACTCACATCACTGGGGCATGAGGTTTCAGGACAAAAGCCTGGGCGACCCCACCTGTAGTTGGCCATTTTGCCTCCCTTTGGGAAGGTATAGGCAACAGCCCCTGAGGACTCAGTCCCTCTGTCCCCCCTCCCATTTTTCCCTGGAGCGTGGCTACAGGCCACGGTGCTGAAAGGACAGTGGCAAAAACGCATATTGACCATAGTGCTGAACTGGTAGTGCCAGCAGGGAGGCTGCTGGCAGAGAATGGAATGGTGGTGGAAGCCACCTCAACCCAGGAAAGGAGCCAAGCCGAACCCGGTCAAGCAGAACGGAGCAGCAGGAAAACCTCATGGGGAGACCCACAGGACAGTAGTTTGTTAGAAGAGCACCAGAGGCACCAGTGGAGAGGCTGAGTGACCCTTACTTGAAGGATCTATCTTCCGGGGGGCTGGCTTGTCATGATTTTTCATTGTTTTCAGGCTGGGGGGAAGGATACATTATCCACAGGAGCTCCCCTGCCTTCCTGCCTTTGTTTCCCGACAACCACGTGGGTGACACATGGGAACTGTTGCCATATTGCCTTTTTCTGGGAATATATGGACATGACATACAGGTAGTACCCACTGTCCCGGCTTTGTTCCCAGTGGTGAACTTTTTGTGGTTAAAAACACCTTCTCTTTTTGTATACTTTTGCTTTTAATACTGCTGTTATTGTGGATGCTTTACTCCATTGCTTGTGTTTTTAGAAAATTGTTATCTCAACCCATAATCTCTGCTTTTTGTCCCTCCCTTACCAGAAGGAGTGAGCGAAGGTAAATGGCTTATTTGGAGTTTAATTTCCTGTTGGTGTTAAAACCAGCAAAAAGGCATAAGATAGGTACATAAATGTCAGTAGGTACTTGAGAACAAAATGTAATGAAGAGCAAGAAAACTTCTTTTTTTACCTCTGTGCCTTTGTTTAAGAATTTTATTGGTTTTTTTTTTTAGTATTTTAGAATTTTTATTTTAAGTGTGCATTGCATGAGGTTTTACCTCACCTAAGTGAACATACTTCCACAGCATATTTGGTTTATTATCTTTTACTGTCTTTTAGATGGTTTTTCTTCTGGATTGTGCCTATAGAAATACTTTGAGACCAAAGCTATACGTCAGTTGCTTTTTTTGTCAGCCTGTGGTTCTACGTGAGTACTGGGGGAAGATTCCTTTCCTGGTCACTCTCTAAAGGAGGGGCATGACTTTTAAACTCCTCATCTTTCATCAGGAAGATACTGTGTTGTTTTCCATAGCACTAACAAGCCTGCCTCCCACTGCTAACACTGATTTGTCTGGAAGAAAAGAGAGGGCACTCCCTGTGATAACCTGGTGTTAGACCCTCTGTTCAACAGCTGTGCTAAATGAACCTATACTTGATTACATATTATAACCCATCAGTCTTGCACAGGGTTTCCAAACCCTCCACAACCTCCTCAGCAGGCATAATGGCAATCACCGTATTTAAAGGTCATGGGTAGGAGCTTAATTTAAAGCTCTTATAATAATGCAATTTAATTCTAGAAAATGCCACAGTATTGATCTCTAAGGATGCCTGTCAGACAGAAGACACTTACTGCTTGTGCACAGCTTTGATTTATTTATTTCTTGTAATATCCTCTATGTTATATTTTTAATTCACTAATGTTTCCAGTTACTAGGTAGTAGGCAGACTTTCTTTGTGGCAGTAAATTCCAAATTATAAACATCAGTTGCATTTTAATTTCTACTATGGAAAAAAAAATTGGTGTTTTTTAAACCATGTAGCTAAAAAATTTAAGCAGTTTGACTACCAGCAGTTTGACTACCACAAGGTTTTGTCTTCCTTTAACAGACTTTCCCATCAAATGAGGCATAAACACTGTATTAGGTTTGCATGGACAGGTTTTGATACAGAGGTTGCTTCTGTGAGAAGTTTCTAGTAGTTCCTGAAGAACTGAAGCCCATGGCAAGGACTCATGGTTGAAGAAGTTCACGGAAGATTTTCTCCCATGGGAGGGACCCAAGCCCTAGTAAGGGAGGAGTGTGAGGAGTTCTCCCTCTGGGGAGGAAGAGGCAACAGACACAGCATGTGATGAACGGACCACAGAAACCATTCCCCATCTGCCTGAGCCACTGGGGAGGAGAAGGGAGAGAATTTGGGAGTGAAGCTGAGCCTGAGAAGAAGGGAGGAGTGAGGGGGAGGTGTTTTAAGATTCAGTATTTATTTCTCATTACTCTACTCTGATTTGATTGCTAATAAATTAAGCTAATTTTCCCAAATCAAGCCTGTTTTGCCTCTGACAATAACTGGCCCGCAATCTCTCCCTATCATTATTTTGACCTATGAGCTTTTTGTTCTATTTTGTCTTCCCTGTCCATCTGAGGAGGGAAATGATAGAGTGACTTTTAGTGGGCACCTGCCCTTCAGCCATGGTTAACCCACCACAAACCCATAGGGAATAGATTTGCAACATATGGTTTATTTTGATGGCAGTAACCACAGCTAAATAAAGCTGAAGAAGTAGTTTAGTCATGTAAGCACCACATTTGATACACCTAGACTCTCTGGAACCACTGGCTTAAATCTCAGCAGGGTTGACTCAGCCCTTCAGCTCCCGTAGGCAGACATCAAGTTTCATGCATCTACCATGCAGAGAGGTGAGATTTTATGAAACAAAGCCCTGGGTTCTATGCACAAATTTGCATTACTTGTTTTGTTCGTAGTGCCTCTGATAATTATTTTTCTCCTTTTGGGTTTCTCAGTGCTAGTGGCTGCTCGGCTCTGCTCTACTGCAGGCTGGCAGGAGATGCCAGCCAGCTTCAATTGTCCTGAGATACCTGCAAGACTGGAAACACTGGACAACAGAAAACAAATCTGGTCTTTGACCCAAACTTACCCTTCAAAAGACCAGTTTATTAACTGGGGCTCAGTGCTGTGAGCTGGTGAGACGCTCCCAGAGCCAGGGGAGTGTGGGGCCAATGCCACAGAGTTGTCTCAGTGCCTCCACACAACCCCACACGACTCTTGCCCATTCAGGAAGATCTCCTTCTCCCACAGCAGCCACAGACCTGAGCTGGCTATGTGCATATGAACAGAGCTGAAAGTACCACTGGAAAACGCTGAATGAAGCAAAGACCTTATGGTTAATCAGAGTTACTAGGCTTGCCTGTGAGATTCCAGTAGATATCTCTGGCCCATGTTACTATTTATCTTAAAACAGAACAGCTGTCTGGAAGTGATAGAAAGCTCACTGTACAGCACTCAAGCACAAATTTCTTTGAATGTTTAGGGAAAAAGTAGAGGGGTTTGGTGCATGCCAGTGGCATAGGGCATTTTATCATGTGGAGGGCTTGAATTTTTCCACAAAGAGCTTACCTTCCCTACTTCTCTTAATTCATGACATGGAAAAGGGAAGAAAAATATCAATAAATACTTTCACAGCTAATTAATCACAGTAAGGGACATAGAGTATAAAATCGCCAAATTTCTGAAAAGATTGTTCTAAATCTGATGCCATTATACCTATTTTCATTGCATTAATATACTCTGGAGCAAGAGCCAGGTGGCTTTTCATGGGCCTTCAGAAACCTTCCCACTGCAGGAGACCGAAGTGGCAAGTTCCAGCACAGCATGGAGGAGGAACAAAATAAGCAGCTCTCGTGCAGAACTGCTGGCCCACCTCCACAGCTTCATCAGACAGTGTTATTTGAAAGTAGATCATAGCATAAAATTCAGAGTAACTGAATTGCTCTGGAGGGCCTCAGAGGTCTGTGGTGTGCCTGATTCACTGCCCTATCCTGGCTCTTCACTGTCCTATTGTGTCCTGTAGTGTTGTCCTATCAGGTTAAAACCAGTGTAGCTGGGCAAAGTAGATCTCATTTTTTGCTCATCAAAGAACAAGTACTGTTAAAGATATCCCTATTTTACTGTGGTAGTGTCTACATGGATGTTCCAACCATTCCTTTTCTTCATACAATATTTAAAGCTTGACCCAAAGTCCAGAGAAACCTGTGTGTCTTCCCACTGGCTCCATGGACTCTGGATCACACCTTAAAGTGTAGAGAAGTGCATGAATAATTACAGAGAACCAAGCACATCAAAAACTACCTTTAAAGTAAATATGTGCTCCCATTTAAATCCCTGAACTCAAATTACAGGGTTTTTAAAGACCAATTTTCTTAAAAGCCAGGAACAAAGTATTTATATTAGCTACACAGAAATGAAAAGGGGAGCTAACAGAAGAAAGTGACACTATTCATCTGCTATTTAATATAAAAATTACTTTTATTTTAAAAACTAATATCTGCATTAAATGCTTCATCTGATTTAAATAAAAGCAAAAATATTACTTTCAGTACTAAAAAGTCATCTTTAAATAAAAGATGTAATAATCATAACACAAAAAATAGAAGGGAAATGGAGATCTCTAGCTGTACTCTGCTGAGAAGGTGTGGTACAGAGCATAGGAAATCACTTGGTTCTCTCTGATTATAGCTCTTTGTATGAAAATACTTGAGGCTGAAATTAGTGTGATCCACAAGAGCAGGTGTTTTGAATTTTAATCTAAGATATAATTAGAGCCTGTAAAAAACACTATGTGAGCAGTAATTGAAAGAACTAATGATGGGATGCTTTATTTTAAAAAATATTTAAAAATAGATCTACAAGCCATAAAAACCCATATTCCACAAATCTCTGTTTTGACTACATATAAAGCTGCAATCCATTATGACTTTGATTTGAAAGACTTAAACAGTTCACTTGTATCTTTAAAAGTGATATGTAATTATCAAGTTCTTTATCTCATATTTCATGTTGTTTATATAAACATTGTTAAAATCTGTAATACTTTCTCAATCACTCTGTGGGAATATATGTCAAGGCTAAATATTGGTTTAAATCCCACCTGGATTAAAGAACTATATATAGACTGAGCTCAAAGTTTTGCTTTTACTGTTGCTTATTGTTTGCAAACAATATTTCTTTAGACTTCAGGTATTTGATCTCTTATTCAAGTGTTTATAGTGAGATGAAGCCAAATTCAGCAGCTCTTCCTGTTCATCAAGAAGACCAATACAGAGTCTTACAGCTTTGACTGTCACTGTTTTTGTAGTCAAAGTTTATAACCAAAGGAACTGGTGCTAGTTAAAAAGTCATTTGATGGCTCCCATTTTCTTAGCTGTTATGTCTGATATTGACTTGAAATGGCAATGCAATCAAGCAAGACAGGAATGAATCAATTAGATAGTGATCATGGTGAAGTGAGTATTTAACTTTTTAGTGCGCAAACTGAGATAGGCTTAAAGAATTTGCACAGAATTGATCATTCTAGGCCTCCAAATTTCTGCAGGCTGCTGCAGTGCATTTAAGTCAGCTGAAATAAAGCACCTGGAAGGACCATTTGCTAAAAAGTGCCGGGTAATGTAACTGTGATGCACTGCTCTCTCTTTACCCTGGAAGCCCAGTAAAGTTAATGTGGAACACCACTCCCTGTGGGCCCAGCATCAACTGGGTCTGCGTGCCATTACACTCCTGTATTGATGCTACTTTCACCTATGGAAGATGCATAAATAAGATTGAGGCCCCTGTTCAACTAATAAGGAATGAAATTCATATATCTCTCTATTCAATGTGCATTATGAGTATTAACAAACCCAAATACCTCATATAGTCTGTCTTTTCTGTGATCATGTTTGTTAAATTCAGATATTAGCAACAGAGTTTGCAATAAATTAAATAGTTATCTTCCAGACAGTCTGAATGCCAGAGAAATGTGTATTTTATCAGTGCAGTGAAATGTTTCACTTCACCTGCAGTTCAGGCAAGACCTTGCCTTCAGGTCTTCAGGACTGAGATAATGCCAGTGTTCCTCAGATCCATTGCCAATATTTCTCATGGTGGAGTGGGGTCAGAGGGCCCATGGGCCTGGTGATTAATGCTGTGTCAATCCTGCCACCAGGTCTCTGCCAGCAACCTTACAATGAAACCAGACAGCTCAATCTCTGCGAGACTTTTCCTCCGCTGAAGCATGCTGGAAGGGAAAAACCTTTCATTCCAAAAGTGTTTTGATCTATTCAAAGTGCAGATGTTGTTTATATGTTGTGTTACAGGGAAAATATTTCTTTTGTCAAGTTTTTCTAAACTTATTATTGAGGAGGAAAAAAAAGCCTGGGCAAGGTTCAAGTTTGCTAAGTGCCAAATTCTTCAAACTTTGTAATTTAAATCATCAACCCATGTAAGTATTGGAAAGCTGGATGCTTTGTATCCTTTTTATCTCCTGTTCTGTCTGTCAGGCACAAAGATTTCTGTGTGCTGGGGAAAGAAAGTGCTGCTTCTCAGCATGGCATTTCAGAGAGAGAGGCAAAGAGGGATGTTTTCATAAGGCTTCCATTCTCTTGTTCACACAACATTTTCATTTTTGAGCTTCAAGCAAAACTCATAATAGGAATGCTCTCTATTTTTAGTCTTGAAGGCTTGTTTCTGCTATTGCTGGTAGTAGTTACCCATGAGAAACGTGTTAAATGAAATCTCGGTTACTTCAGTAGACTTCTTAATCTGATTAATTGCTGAGTGAAGTAGATTTCACTTAGATACATATGTGTGTCTACACTCCAGAGCATTTTCTTCTTCTTGCATAGTACCCTGTCAATACTCATCACTGACTGACTCGAACTCAAGGCATCTGCTGTAATTGAAGCTTCCAGGCCTCCATTTTCATACTTTAAAGTTTAGCAGAGTAATACAAAAAACCAAAAGGCTGTTTCAATATTGTAGTAAAATTGTATCTAGTTGATTGAAATGGCCTCCTGAAATTTAATTTTCAAAAGATAAATGCTATTGAGCACACAGTAAAAAATGAAAACCTGCTACAGTTTTCAATTCCATGGAGACATACTACCTTCTGCACAGAAGCCATGCTTCAGAGAAACAACATTGAACAGACAGGGCTTAACGAATGAGTTTTCAGTCTTGTGTTTAAGAATCATGGTTCCATGAAGAGCTCTGTCCCTTTACATTACCCCAGCCCTGGTCTCAACAGAAAATTTCTGATTTCCTCAGAGCCTTTTCTAATGCTTGTAAAATAATAGCTGAGAGATTCATAAGCAATTTTTAACCCTTGCTTGTGAATCGTGTTGGCATTATTTGCTCCATTTTATAGATGCAGTGTTTAGGTGCAATATTTTCAAAAGTTCCAAGTAATTTTGAGTGCTGAACAGAAAATCTCTGTTTTTTTGGAGCATGTCTGTTGAAGGCAGAGCTCCTAGTGACTGCAGTGGCAGCTGAAGTCTGAGAATAGTTCTGGTTAGAAGGCACCATCTGATCCACCCCCCTGCTTAAAGCAGGGCCAATTTTGAAGTTATATCCAACTTTGAAATCAGATCAGGTCTTTCAGGGTCGTATCTAGCCAAATCTGGGGTATTCCAGATGGAGATTTCCATATGAGTGCTTAATACTTCTGCAAATCAGGACCTGGAAACACAAACCCAAAGCATCCAGAAAAAGTCATTCTGCAAGTTGCTGTCATAGAGGAAGCATGGATAACACTGAAGGAACAATCTTGTCTTTCTGAGAGCTGAAAATCATGCCCTGTGCTGCTGGTAGGTATTGTGTGGTGAAATACGCTTTTTGCTCATTTCTTGACGCATCATCCTCAACACTGCAGAACCTCAGTTTCTCATAAGCAGAAGACTGCTCATCCCTGCATTTAGTCCAGTGCCCCGAAGGAAATGAGACTCTGCTGGCACTTAAAGGCTCTTAGCAAGTCCTTTGTGTCTTCGAACACTTGTAGACTGTACAGCCTTGTACTTACCCCCTGTAATGGGAAATATGAGCTGTCTGTGGGTGACCAGGGACAACTGAACTGCTGCCATTATTCTGAACACTATTGTGAGCCTTCCTTCCTGCAGGAGCAATGGGCTTCCCACATTTTGAGAGAGATGCTGTTGTACAATTGTATGTTGGCCTTGAAAAAAGTCATGACCTTGTACAGATAGGTCCCCTGTATTTCTTCATGTGTTCGAAGGTTCTGGTTGGCACTGCCGAGGAAGAGATGAGAGAGAAAAAGGTAAAGGGAACACAGACTGTGATAAGCTAACTCACAAGTGTCTGTGTTTTTTCAAAGACTGCTAAACTGAAATTTATGAATGAACACACAATATTTAAGGTAATTTTCCTTTTTTTTTTCCAGTGGTAAATACATAGAAAAGAAGATGTGCCAGCCACGGCTGGGGATCTGCATGATAACTGTGAGGCATGCCCTTAGACTGGTTTCTCAGGGACTGTCTGCTGCGAGAGCGGACCTGGCGGCGTTCCACAACACACTGCTTGGGCATGAGGCTGCAGGGTGGAACTGTATGCTCCAGTGAGGGGCTTTGCGTGCACAGCCTCTCACAGTGACACTTCCCCACCCATAAGACAGTCCTGTGGCTTCTCTCTCATGGTGCCCCAAGCTGGGTGATGCACACGTTTCCAAGGCAGACAGGAGGCCGGGTGTGGTGCCTGAGGTCCCAGCAGGATTACTGCAGGATTACTGATCCTAATTAGGATTACTGTGTCAGGGAGGGGAATCTGGCAGGTCTGACATACCAGTGGAAAGCTGACAAGGCCACCTGTATACCCTCCCATGGCAAAAGATTCCATCTTGGGGACCTCCTAGAGTGGTTTGCAAAAAGGAGGGTGTAGGAACCTTGGCTGTGCTGAGCTGTGCTGTGGTGGCTCGTTGAGTGCCAGGCACTTACAGGGCCTTGTGTGAGTGGGTGCCCGCCAGGGCAGAATTGCATTGGCAACTGTCTCACCCTCAGCACTGGAGGCACCTCACAACAGCCTGTGGCTGCTTCTACACTGCCATGAACATGGATTTCCACTCTTAAATCCAGTGGGATTCTGCAGTACACAAGGAATGGAAAATACCAACATTAATTGTCCTAAGGATAATCTAATCAAAGAGTGGCAAAGAATGAAAAGTCAGGTGCCATTGATTCATAGAAGAGCCAAAAGTGATAAGTATAAAGTAACTGCTTAGCAAAAATTTGGGTGTCATCTTATTTTTAAGATATCATTTCAAAAAAAAAAAAATCCCAAACCTTGAGCATTCTGTTTGGAGAAAAGCAGATCTAATACAGAAGGGTGTGCTACAGGCAGTGGTCCAAGAGCACACAAGAGATTTGTAAAAGTAATGCTTCAGGAAGCTTGGTCCAAAAGCATGTTCCAGCAAATGACTGCACTGAAATTAATCACAAAGGAAAGCTACAGGAGCCAGCTAGTACTTTAACATAAACTGGCATTACTTTTTTGGAATGACTGGAGCTGTGCTGATTTATACCAGCTGATGATCTGGTCCACAAACGTGTTCTTATTCCAACTTTAATTATTTCCCAGAGTCTAAGGGTGTCTATGTCTATCTCTGTTCATTTAAGATTTCCAGATGCTAGTCTGGAAGTACACTTACAGAAAGCATTAAATTGGTCAGTTTGGATGGAGTACAGGCTTCCTGACATCCTCATTGGATACTTTTATTTCAACATACAAAATGAGCTGGTTGATTATGAGAATCTCTTTTTTGTTTTTTATTTTTTGGTATTGAAATTCTCAGTGAGCATAAATGAAAAGGGCCTGTTCCCACAATCCACAAGGGCAGACTATGTTAATGGTAGTTACATGCGTATGTCAAATGTATTTGTACATGAAGGTAGCTCCTTATATTCAGATTTGCAATCCTAGGAAAAAAAACCAGCTCCCTGTTTATGAGCTACCAAAACCTTTGATTTCAGACAATTTAAAGTGGCATTTCTCAAGTCCTGTCTTTATGAATACACCCTCTTGAGTCTTTTTCACTGCACCTGTACAAACAGCAACAGAGAAAACATGTGAGTGTGAAAAGGGCCTTGAGCTTCTCCCACCTACTTAATGAAACTTCCTTGCTTCTTTTCCAAGCAAATGAAAGACAATAAATTATGTGAGATGCTTTTTCAATGGCAGCAGGAGTGATAGGAGTGTCCCTATTTGATGCTGTAGGGGGTAAGGCTTATAAATGGTGCCATAAAAAGTCATTCTGGGTTGTGAAAGCTCGCAGAGAATGAGGCAGCTTGGCCAGTTCTTTAAACCAAAGTGTGCTGTGCTTGTCATGTGTCTGATCTGGTTTGTAGTGACAAAGAGTGCGCTTAAATTTTTGCAGCTCAACTAGTTTCAGCAGAGCAACACAGATTTATACCAACTCAGATTCTGGATAAAAATCTCTGCATTTGCACTCCAGTTAGAAGGATTACCAGAAATTTTGCTTCTGTCTTTAATATTTGAGATAGCTGACAGTCTTTTAAGCAATTAAACTTTAAACCAGATACAGATCGTTCAATTAGATGCAGTTTGGATTACACCTTTGGATGCTGGAAAAGAACTGGTTGTACCAGATCTAGACATGTTGACTTGATTGATTTAAACCAGGTAAAACCAGATAGTCCTCGCTGAAAATGAAACTACCATTTTCAGTTTCAAATAGGCTGTTCACTGAACTGGGAAACCCATGAACTTGAGTGTAATAGTGAGCTGGAATTTCTGTATGACAAAGGTGCAGCTTTTCTCTGTGGCCTCAAATGAAATCAAGAGAAGGGATCTAGACTTAGTTGGACAATTACCCAGCTCAGAAATAACCTACTCAGAACAAGCAGACATCCTATGTAGAATGGAAAAAGAGAGTAATGTTCAGCTAACAGGATTAGGTCTTAGAGGTCAGGAGGTATATGGATAAAATAAGAATTGCCAAAAGACAAACTTGGTTGGGGTTTTCAAACACAGCTAAATCAAACAGAGATTTTTTTAGCCACACAAACAGAAAGATGATTTATAAGCACTGCTCAGGAAAGATGGTGAGGTTGAGGATAATACAGATATGGCCCCAAGATGAGTATTTTGGCTCAGGTTTCAACAGGGATGATGATGTTAAACAAGGCTGTGTTGCTAATGGGAATATGTGAATGGAAATGGAATTAACCACATCTAAGGCGGACGCCAGAATCTGAAGAGATTAATGTGACTGAGTCAGCTTGCAGCGGAGGCACATCCTGGAAAAAAAAAACCTGGTAAAAGAAACTGCAAGTCTGCTAACAAAGATTTTGAATGTGTTTATTGGAGATGAAAGCTCTTCCTTGAAAAGCAAGCGTTGGATCTAATTTAAGCAAAAAAGAAGAAAAATCTCGTCAACCACAGGCCTGGCTTCAAGAATATGTGAAATTTCAAAATACATGTTGGATATAAGCAAATAAGGACATAAAGATGGAAATGAAATGACAAGAGTAGATCATGTCTGAATAACCCGAATTTTATTTTTATTTTTAAGAGAATGAGATACAACTCAGTTACCAGGAAAGCGTTTGACTCAGTCCTGCATAGGAAATTGCTCATTAAGCTGGAGAAAATTTGGATTAGCAGAAGAATTGTGAGGTGGAAAAAAATGAAAGATCATGTTGAAAAGAAAAATACCAAACTGAAAGGAAGTTACCGGTGGAGTTCTTCCAAGATGTGTCTAGGGACTGATCCTATTTAACATTTTTAACAACTTTGGCAGAAAAAGTAGTACTGTGCTCTTGAAATTTTCTGATAATGCAATATGTAGTGTGAATGTGGAGGAGGACAGCGTACAGGAAGAATTGGATAAGTTTCAGGACTGGAATAATAGAAATAGGATGAATTTAAATAACCCAAAAGGTGAGGTCAGACACTTTAGGACTCATAGTTCTTCCCCAAGAAGGAAGCTATGAAAAAAACCTTGGGAATGGACTATTTGGTTACCAGATGACACAATATGTGATGTGCCCATGGAGAACATAAATGTGGTCAGATGTATCAGGTGGGGAACCTGCAGCAAAGGCAAGTATGGGTGCCATTTTGTGACACAGGTTACTTCAAATGGAAACAGGGAGGTTTCTAACCAAAAGAGTCCCACATTTTTGGAACATCCATCCATAAACCATGATCTTAAAGACAGATTCTTATTAGTTTACGGAAACTGGTACAGCAAGGTGGTTAGACGAGATGAAGGCAGCGGTCCAGGTGAGCTCTTCTGAGTCTGATTTCCTTGGCAGCTCACGCACAGCTCACATACTCAGCTCGCTAGAGTCTCCCACAGACTAGCATGAGCTTGAATCTTACTTTTGATGAAAAGTAAGCCCAGATTTGTAAGAAATATCAGTAGCTGTTAATTGCTTGACTAGCTCAACCTCCAAATGCATTCTTGTCTATGCAGAGACAAGTGATCCCCATGAATACTGTATCTCCTAATCCTGTTAGGTAGTGACTCATGACTTTCAGACAGCTTCAACAGTGCATCTAGTGGCAAAAGAAAAATCATATTTTTCTTTTTATAGATATTTTTCCCAAGATATACCCCAAAACATGCTGAATATGCTATATAGAATTTTAATCTCTATGATTTACATGTAGTCTTATTAAAATAAGAGAAATATTTTCAGTAGCTGGGCTTTCCAACTGCTTACCACCATTTCTCCTCTGTGTAGGGGCCTCTGCAGCTCTGGGCCAGGGATGGGTGAAGGCCAGTGGGAAGGGGCTGTGCCCTGTCATGTACTTCAGAAGCTTGGGAGAGACTTGTGTGCTAGAGCTGTGATTTCTGCTAAACTGATTTCTCTGCAGTTCATAATCAAGACAAAAGAGCCCTGTCTTTGATAAGTACTCCCTATTTAGCTGTGAGGATGTGCTCAGATGAAGGTTTTAGCTGCCCTATACTTAGTGTAGGTAGGACTGCTCCATGAACCTATTAACTTATTATTTAGACACTGGATGGGCACACTTCCAGTGGATGGCTGGATGTTCACATTTTTTATTTGCTAAAGATTTCTTTGACCTTGGTGAAAACCAAAAGAGAGGAAATAGCATTCGAGGAGGCAGAACTTAAAATGAAAAACACATGAAACAAGAACTCCCTGCGGAACGGAGGAATGGAGCACTGGCCGAACTTGGGGGTGTTTGCTATTCAGCAGCCTTGCCAGGACATATGCAGTGCAACAGTTGAACTTTAAATTCTCCATGTGCAAAGGAAAAGAAGAAAAGCCAAACAAGCTAAAAAGTTTAACAATGGAGGTTGCATCCCTGAGATGCAAACCTTTTCTTCTTAAAATAACAATTTTAAAAATGTGGGTTGTTTGGTGAATTCACCAATAGATGCTGCTGCCTTGGCATACGTCCTTCATTTTAAGATACAAAATTAAGTCACAATCGATTTCTATGGTCACCTTTATTATAAGAGTGAGAGCCTGCTTGGTGAAAGGCATGTATTTATGACTAATTTAAGGCACAGAAGATTTGTTACAGTGGCCCACACCTGTCACAGCCAATGTTTTATACATGTACTGACTTGCCATGTTTGCCTATGGCTAACTTAAAATTACAGATCTGGTACACATAAGACTACACAGTTACAATACCAAAAATATCCACAGAAAATATTTGAATTTTCTACATAACACAGTCCAAAGAACTTTACAGAGCAGGAGCTTCAGCTCACATTGTGTTTTTGTACAGACATATACTTGAAATCCATCTTCTCTGGAATATAAGGCTTATTTAATAAGAGGGAAAAATAGAAATATTTTGCTGACTGGAATAGTGAATATGGTTTTGATTTGCAGCTAACAGAGACTCATCCTTCTGAGGCTTAAACCCATTTCAAATAAGGAAAGAAAAGTGACAGAAAAACCCTTTTAAAATCTCTGGCAGAGCACCCAGAACATGGCTCATGAGATTGCAGCATTATAATGGTGACAGGGTACAGCCGATCTGCTGCCTGCTGCTGATTCATGCCCCACAAAAGACTGTCTGCAGAAGACTGTTTGGGAACTGCTGATCCTGATCATAAATAGTGTCTGTGTATGGTCTTGAAACAAAACTTATTCACCTTCTGTGAATAATTTTAACCTTAATTAGTAACTACCTTAAATAATTCTGTGAATTAATTAAATAATTTTCAGTAAGTAACTTTAAATTTGATTTTCTCCAGCTTGAGTAGTTAATTTTTGCCTCCAGTGTTCTTAGCAGGCTCTAGAGGTATTCACCCTTGGCTGTTTCTATCCTATGGGGAGGTAGGCCTGTGGATCTCGTACTGGTGACAGCATGTCAGGCAGGGCCAGGACTGGAGTGGACATGGGATGTGCAGGCTGACAGTGCTGACAGCATCCAGGCTAACATCAAACCCTACTAGCTAAAGGGCTGTAGCACCATTAATGCCCATGATAAATCCTTATATGATGCAACAAAAACCAATTCCAATTCATTTCTTTGGGCTAGAGGAGAAGAATGCAGAAAATCTATTCCTTTTTCCTGCCCCAGCCTCCCTGTTCCCTTCAGACTGTGAATTCTGCAGACACCCTGGAGCACATTGCCCCATTCAGTGGGCAATTTTTTGCCTGCCTGGAGACCCACCACCACTAAGCAATGACAAAAGGCCATTGCTAGCACTACCTCCCTGAACCAGTATTTCTGGAGGGATTAAATAATACGCACTGGTTACCTTGAGGAAGAAGGGTATAACATAAAACATTGCATACAAGTAAATAAACAAAACAGAATAGAAAGAAAACAGTCTCTTCTCCTAAAAAAAGGTAACCTCTTGTTGTAAAAAATTTTTCTTACAGAGATCAAATAAACAGTCTTTTAAACAAGCTTTATGGGCATAAATAGACTTATGGAACATTCATAGTTTACTCAGTGTGCTGTTCTGGCTTGCAAAACTCCCATGATCTGTCCTTTCTGCTTTTTCCATTCCCCTCTCCATTGTCTTAACCCCTGCTTCATGAACCTACAAGGCTCTGGAGACTGGGGTTGCCTTGCTTTTTCTGCAGTAGCAAACTCTTGTTTTCTTACTCTTCCAACACCTTTCTAGATGCAGGGTCACAAGGGAGGAATGCTCAAGGTCTGTGGCAGTTTATTTAGTTTACTCTTAATGGGAAAATATATGTGAGAATCATTTTTCTGGGTTCAGACAATTACCTATACATCATCTGCAGTTTTCTTGTTGATATGACATGTGTGCAACATTTAGTGTTTTAGGCATGTTATATCATGTTATTTGATATATATATATATATACAATCTGCAATGTAACTCATAAACCAAGCTATGGCATCTCACTCCTATATTTACTGAATTTCAAAATACAGAGACTTGTCTTTTAAAGCATTGTTTACTTTTGTCTGCATAAGACTTATGAAAAACCTCCTATGATTCTAGATATTAGATATTATTACAAAACTTAAGTGTGAGTAAATATAAAATGGCACTCTCTAAGTCTGTATCTGCAGTAAAGTCAGTTAAATAAAGGAAAATCAAAACATATTTTACCGTAACTAAAAGTTTCAAATTAAGGAATATTGGATATCTTGTTCGACTGAATGAGGTTGGAAGCCAGAGACAACTTTCATTTGGATTTTTCTTTTGTGTGTCTTCAAAATGTTCTTATTATTGAATATCATATGTCTTGCTGTGTTTCTAAATTCATGCACATTTCCTGCTAAGAACATATGGAAAAGAGTAGATGGTTCAGACTGAAATCTGAATGACATAATAAACCGTGAGAGAGAAACTCAAAGGATTAATACAGACCCAAAGACTGAAACTATGTCTACTGTTAAGTGCATACCACTATTTTTTTATAGCACAGACATTTATGAGGCAAGAGCAGGAAAACACAAAAATCAGACGATTACAGATGCTAGGATTTTGTATATGGGTATTCTGGATGCAGTGGCAATTCAGAAATGACAATTCTTTAGCATGTCCTCATTTTCGTCAATGGTAAGAGTGGACAGAGCCTGTGTGAATTTCAAGTGTGATTGTGGTCCATTATCTTCTTATTTTCTAGAGTATGGTTTCCTCTCTGCAAATGGAAAACTTCCAGTGTTCTTTCTCACTAAGGCAGGTGAAAAATGCAATGGGCACAGATTTGCTGCTGATGACAATTTCAGGCAGGCTAGTGAACACTGCAGCCATTAACATGGGATACCAGTAGATTGATAAGAGGTAGTGTTTCTTCTCATTACATTCATGCCTAGAAATATATTTCTGGCCAGATCCTCAACTAGGACAAAATTTCATATTTAAATATCTGATTTCTATAGAGGTGTAGAGCTTAAAGGAAGGGGCCACAGCTCATCTCTCCAAATGTCTGTGCAGAGTTGGGCTCTGCCAAGGGCTGACAGGGGCTCACCACTCAGCCTTCCTTGGGATAGACACAGGGATGCCATCCTGTCCCTTGGGCCTACAGCCAGGCTCTCTTCCAGAAATGTGTAGCATTCAACCTACCCTGGTACAGCTGCACTTACATCTGCTCTTAATTTGACACACTGACCACTTCCATGTCTGTCTTCTGTGATGATCCAGGAAAACCACAGAGGAGTCCTCTCAATGAACTAGGGATATTTCCAAGTTATTCTGCAAGATCCTTACCTTTGGTAAGGTACCTTTGGTGTCTTAGATTGTCTATGGAGAGAAGGCAGTTTCTGAGATAGTTTTAGGCTCCTCTCTTCACGTGCACTGGCTCACCATCAGGAGTTGCCTGCTTCTTTCAGTGACTGTCAAAGAAGCACAGGGCTAGGAGCTTTGTCCTAATCCAAAACATTCATCTAACTTTCAAATTCCTTAACTAGAAGCTCACTGCAAGGTTTCCTAAAATTGCATTATGTATTGAACTGAATTAAAATCTGCTGTAAACCGAGCTCTTGAATAATATACTTCTAAATTTCCTTACTGAGATGATTCTCAGAGTCGTGAGGGCACCTTGTGGCTATGTGTCCTGGAAGAGGACAATAGCACCCACTGAGCAACCAGTAGCTGTTTTTTTTTCTGAAAGGCAGCTCAAAGAGTGCAAGCCCTGATAGGAAATGCAATAACGATTTTCTGAGACAAGGTCCTTCCTCAGCTGAAGACAGAACAGGGCTTGGAGAAGACAAGATGTGAGTTCTTTCCAAATCAGGCTGAGGAAGCTGCCTGGGAGGTTGCTGTGGGAAAGGCCCAAGGGAGATCAGGAAGGCATGGAAGAGGTAAACATCTGTCTGGATCTGGTCTGTCAGGAGCTTGAGGATTAAGGGATTAAAATTTGGATGTTCAGAGTAAGCAGGAAAAGAAAAAGGTTGGAGATATATCTGAGTCCTTATATGCAAGTACTAGGATACTATGGCAGCATCCAATCAGTTCCTAAGCCCAGCTAAGGAAGAGCTCAGGGGTGTATGAGCAAAAGTCTACCTAGTTTGGAGAGGGAAGAGAGGTATTGATATGCTCCTGGTGTCCCTGCCCATGGCAGAAGGTTGAAACTAGATGATTTTTAGGGTCCCTTCTGACCCAAACTATTATATGATTCTATTTGAAAGAGGGCTTTATCGCTTCATCAGGGAGGCTTTAATGCCTCATGTAACCATTGCAGATGAAATGGACATGTAGTCTACTGCATGAGGAGAACACAGCATGGGTAAGGAGAAAAGCTGAGGCCACATGCTGAAAATGAGTTTATGCTCTCTACAAACGAACTCAAATCTGGTCTCTAACAATAATGAGTGTATATTCACTCAGTTTATTCTATGTTATATGCTTTAATACATCTCATCATGCCACTAGGGGAAAAAAGACTGATATGTTTATTTCATATTGCTGGTCATAAAGTAAGTGGGGTTCAACAGCTCCTCACTGTAAAAAAGCAGTTCAACCTCTGCTGCAAACCTGAGAGACTGGGACTTTTAAAGTATTTAACTGTTCACTTTTTAAAATGAGAACCAACCAGATATCTTCTGTAATAAGAGCCTTTCTTTCTGTGAACATTCCAGACTAAGGATAATAAGGCTCCTTACAAGGGAAGGCACTAAGAGGAAGAACTTGAAGCTGTTACAAATAACATAGTGGAAAATTTCCCCAGGCAGCTGATCTAATTTTGATTTTCAAAAAAATCTCTGTTCAGTATGAAACTGCTTGTAATTGTAGTCCTAGTAATCTTTTTCACAAGTTATTGAAAAGAGTTTTTAGTCACATCATGGTAAAGTTAGAAATAAAGTCCCTTGGAAAGAAGGGAAAAAAGATCATTCTTATCTGGCTCCCCTCTTAGAGTGTCTCAGATTTTAACACAGCAGCAATAGAAATATTCTATTATTTCCTGCTGGTCAGCAAAAGGAAGCTGTCCTGCAGAATCTGTTTCCTGGCCATCAGAAAACACTGGTATAGTAACACATTCAAGTTTGCACAAGGAAGGATGGATTGGTGTTAATCTTTTCACTAGTGTTGCCCAAATCTTTGTATTTATGGAGTTGAAGTATAGAAAAAAAAAGTTTAAAGTTTGTGTGTTCTAATTTCCAGTCTACTTTCCTGAATACAATTAGCCATTATTTTAACTTCTATTCTTTGCACTAGTGTTATATCGCATGGACTGAGTCCCCGCTGCACCAAAATGTCTGTTTTCTTAAGTGGTCATTTTGCCTGAGGAGGGTGTAAAGGATTTTATTCTTGAAATTGTTTATCTGTGTTGATTACAGAAGAGAAACAAGAAATATCCATAAAATCAAAAGTTAATCTTAGCCAGGAAATAACTAATATTGAGTCACTAAACCTGGCAAAAGTGGCCATTTAACAGAAGCTGTTCTGAGCCAGTTCCTGTATATACTCCACTGAAGCATAGCCATGGCATTTAATTTAGGTAAAAGTGCCAAATTAAACATTTAATTGACTTTTCTTTTATACTAAGTTGTCTTAAGTTTGGCCATATGTTGCTATAGGTACTGCTATAGATACTACTAGCCCAAGTAAGAAACTCAGACAGTGCTATTTTCTGTGAGAAAAGAGTGCCATTTCAAAGATATTCGTTCTGCTGCAATAATAAATAATAACACCAAAAAATGTCCTTGTGGAGAGCTTAGAGAATTTTTGTTTCTTTTCTACATCCAAGGGTGGGAAGTCATACAACATTTGGTTAGCTGTCATTGTGGTAAAAATGTGTTCAGGAACATAATTTTCTATCAGGCAATAGATTTTTTAATTTCTGTTTTGATGTTTTACTCTTACATGTACAAAATAATTCTGAGAATCAGCCCTACTAAACTTTTCAGTCCCCTGTCATCCTACTAATACATCACAGGGAAGTTATTCTCAGCTTTCACTGAAGCCATTGTATTTCTAATCCACTTCAGTCTGGGAAAATAACACCCTGCTTTAATTAAAAGAGCAACAAATGTAAACTAGTTTCAGAGAAGAGCTAAACTCTTTCTCCCCCTGAAAATTCATATGCTGAGTGATGTGCAGCAGAAATCCCTTATACCTGTCCTGGAAGATATGTTAGCACTGACTTTCTATAAGAGGATGAGAGTCTGATGTTATGGGTGCAATTCATTGAGGTTTGCTGTGATTTACATCCACGGTCCCAAGAGGAGAGTCTTGTTCGTAGTTTCCTCAGTGCTTCTCAGCTGCTATCAAAGAGAATAAATTTTGCTAATCTGACATCTCAGTAGCACAAAAAAGGAGATTTTTAAAAAAAATTTTGTCCACAGGTTTTATTCTGTTTCTGCAATTTCTATTTGCTTTCCCTGAAGATCTCAGAGTTTTACATTCAAAACACTGTTCCTAGAATATCTTTGGGATAGGAAAGGGTATACAAATTTATTAATTCTCTGAATCTCTATTTGAGATGGAGTAGCTGCGTATTTTAAGAGCTAAGAAGCTGAAAAATTAGGACAGCGAGTAAGGAAATCCTAAGCAGACTTCAGAGAGGCAGAACACAAAGAGAGCATAGCTGGGCCTCTGAAAATGCACTTCCTAATCTTAAAAAACAAACATGCAGAAGTGGTCATGATAGCTGTTTTATGTTGCTCCTGCAAGATGTTTCCAGAGATTGTGGTTTCTTTTAGCCCCATGAGTTTGGTCCAGGACCTTTACAGGCAGTGAGGGCTGGAAACTGAAGCTGGCACAGGCCATGACAGGTCACTGGTTAGGGATCAGAGTGCAACAAGGGGCACTCTGTGGATGTGGAAGTGGGTGTTTCTTGGCATATTCACAGATACCACTCTCAGGTGTGGCCCCTCTCATCGGAGATGGATGCTGCCTAAGGAGGCAATTCAGGAAGGAAGCCTGAAAGCATGTGGGTGTGAGTCCTGCCCCAGGGAAACAGGGAGTTGTTTATTTCAGCAGCAGGAAAAGAGTTGGCTCTAGGCATTTATTTCCAACAAATAGATTATTCACTAAACACACGATTTTTGTTGGCCTGAAAATATGCTTGAATCAAAACCACATCTGTAGAGCTGTTTAAGCTGGGCTTTTTTGTGGGTTTTTTTGCGGGTTTTTTTGCTGTCCTTGGAGGTAGATATGTATCAATTTATTTCCTCAGGTCTAGGTGTGAGTTTGTGGATGGTAATGGCCTCCACAGTCACCCAGAGATCTGAGCATTCATCAAATCCATGCAAAACTCAGCTTCAGCTCTCTCTTCTGCCTGAGGACATTTGAGCATATCAGCCCCTGTAATGGACTCCCAACCCTGTAATAGACTCCACCACCATGCTGTAGGGCAGAGATTTCTAGAGCACATACCCTCCACAGTGCACAGGTGGTTTCAGATGGACAGGAGCAGAATTTAGTCCAAAAACACATCCCCAGAGAAAGCATTTTCAGGATATGTACACTAAAAAAATCTCTGGGAGCATCAAGAAAGGGGCAAATCTCTGTTCCTGCTCCAGGCTGGTCATGAGAGGATGCCTCCAGAGCCTGTGGTTGTTGGGTGTTCACCAAAAGAGGCAAGCCATTGTAGTCAAGGTCTTGTGCTGGTGGCCTTTTAAGCTGTTTTAGCTGTACAAAATGAAATGGTGACATTGGGAGCAGCATGAGTGTTCCACCCTGGTTTGGGAGTCAGGTGCCCTGCTGGGACAGCAGGTCCTGTCCCTCACAGATGGGGAGGATGAAGAAAGATGGGTGATGAGGAAGAAGAAGGTTTCTGCTTCATCTCCTCCATCACAGCTCTGTAGACTTCTTCAGTCCTTTTCATGGATTTCTGTTTCGCAGAGATGCCTACTTTTTGTTGACAGAGTTCAAATTAAGGAAAACTTTTGTTTTAGTTCTGAGTTTGAACTGTCTAATCTGGGGGGCGGTATTGAAATTCATTTGCTTCAGTGGTCAAACTGAAAAAAAAAATTACACCCCTAATCACTGTATGAATTTATTTCCACTGAATGAGCCTTCCCCAGACTTCATCATTTTTGTGCCCAGTTGTGCTGAGCCAGCAATCAACTGAGCTTATGTAACAGTATTTTTCTGTAAGCTTGTAAGATCTGTGTCCCTTGGTTTTTGGCGGCTGGATTTTCTTGGCTGGATGTTAAGGTATTGTTAAATGCTGCCTTACTGTTTCTTTCAGATTTTGCTGACATAACTGGTCCTGGTGCCACCAGAGGGATGCAAGCATAAGTCCCCTCATTTTAAAAGAGGCAAAAAGTTTCAAACATAGTCTTTCGACCTTTAAAGCAAACTACAAAGACAGTCTGTTTCCTAAGGCTTTTTGGGAAGAATCAAGGGAATGAATGGGACAGGATATATTTTACTGCTTTGAATTACTAGCTGGCTAAGTTAATTTAATTTTGTTTTGCGTGAGCTCTGCTGTGTTGGACTTGTATTTTAAATAACTGGTAATGTGCCAAAAGCTACGGATAGCCATTGTCCTTTGTATTTTAATTGTACTAAATAAAATGTGAACAATGGGAGAGAAAAAAAACCCTAGAGGTGGGTCATAAATAAGCATTATTTAGTTTCTAACAGACATGTTTTATTTTCCCAGTTATAATGGAAGACATAAACAAGGCATTTAAACATGTCCTGAAAAACTGAGAAACAAATAACCTTGGGTCTGTTACTGTCTGAAACAAAGACTTTTTAAATATTTTTCCTGAACAACTAATAAAAATTAATCTTTACTGTTTAAATGATGTTTATTTTGTTAATAGAATAGACAAAAGAACTAATGAGAAATTAACAGGACCTACAATGCAAACTCTTGATACCTGACATCTGGTCAGCTGAACACAGAGTTATGACTTAGGCCAGAGAAAAGCAAGAAAGATCATACTATATTTGACACTATCCAGAAAACAGAAAAAGCTCAGTAAGTTGTCAAAGAAGAACACAGTTTTGAAATTTTACACTGAGCCAGAAAGCTTTTCATTATTGGTATAATGCAATTATTTTGGTAAAACAGCACTGTTAATTTCCTTTATGCTCTGCATCTAAAGCCAAATAGGTTGTTGGGGAGGGTTTTAAGTGTTTTCTGGAGGAGACAATACTGAGGCTTCCACCTGTCAATACTGCCATGTTGCTGACAAATTTCATCTGCTCCCCTCTGCCTAACTGCTCTCTCCCAGCAGCCTAAGCAGCTTCGATGCAGTACAAGATGCTCCATCTCCGTTGCATGTACTGCTAGTCACAGCCAACTTGCCCTGACCTCTGTAAAAACCCTGTCAAGTCTGACAACAGCCTGCGGTACTGGCATCCTATCCTGTGTTTGTTGTACTTCTTTTTGTCAGTAATTTTTTATTCCCAACTCATCTACTTCACTGAATCCCATCCAAGCTGCTATGATATCATGGAGGTTGTTTTTGCTGCATTGGCATGTTTATTGGTTGCTTGGTGGTCTATAGAGGAGGGTGTCTAGAAATCCACATCTAGTACCTCTGAGGAACCACTTTGCATTTCCCTAGTTATTCCTATAGCAAACTCTCCCATTATTTGTGGGCTCAAAATATTAGTGAATAAAATACAAGGACAAACAACCTATTGTGTGGCAGGAAGTATGAAGTCTGCAGAAATGCCCTCAAGTTTTCTGTTGGTTCTTTTCATCAGGGGCACCTGTATATGGCTAAAGAGCATATAAATCTTGTACTATTACCATTTTACCCCCAAAGTCTTCTAATGAGTCTGTGCCTTATTTTTATAAACATTTTATAGGCGGCCTGGAGGCTTATATGTGCTGGCAGACATAATTTTTGGTTGAAATCATCTCACATTTCAGTTAAAAAAAAAATTCCCCATTGATATCCCAAGAATGAATTTTCATCTTTGTTACATGGCTCATCAAACAAATGGTTCCAATTCTTCAGATTTAATGCTAGACAGATGTTGTGTTAGACAGATATTACCACACTTTTTGGAATTCTACTCGATAGAGGATATATTTTTGCAGGCTTTGCTGCATATCAGACAAAAAGATATAAAATAACATTTGTGAAATCTTATTATTTCAAAACCAGAGATGCTATTGCATGCTTTTGGCCAAAGTCAAATGAGAAGGCAAGCAGCTCACAGGAGCAGTTGGGATATAAGTCCCTCATTTCGAGCTCAGGACTGCAAGTTGATTAGCACTCTGGCCCCAGTCCAGAAAAGCAGTTAGACTGAGAAAGTCTGTAGGAGTTGGGTGTTTAATTCCTTCAAGCTTGTTTTGAAAATCTTAGCCTTAAGCATTTGCTTCCATAGGTGTATTCACATGTCTAAATTAAGCAGGTTGCTGGCAGGGAACCTGAAGACTTATCACCATGTAGCTGCAAGTCCCATTCACCAGACTCCTCTTGGTGTGGGAGAACCAGTGATGCTGGACACTGCTGACATTTTCCTTGGAAGCAGAAAATCTCTTCGGGTTCAGTGAAGTGGCAGAGCCTGATCACAAACGCTGAGCACTCTGTGGCATTGTGTGAGAAGCAGAGAAGCTAGAAAACCACACCAGTGAAAAGAGGGAAGAAGCGCTGCCCAGAGCCAGGACTCTCCCCTGGAGCTGCACATAGACCCCTGCCTATCCTGATGTGGAGCTTCTAAAGCTCACATGCAGTGTCCAAGAGAACAGTATAATTTCCTGATCTTTAACTCTTTTTATTGGTCTTCAATCATCCTTATTTACGTGGTTTTTAATCTCTGTTTCCTCACATGGATGAACTCATGAAACCTGATGTCTTCAAACATCAGTCTTTTGACCCCGCATGCCATGTGGTGACCAGTCCTCAAGGAAATGGGACATTTGCAGCAAACATTGGTTTGTTTGACAGGTATAGATAAAGTTAGCATTGGTTAAGGTTCTATCCTCTCACAAGCTATAGTTCTGCACATGGAAGTAGGTCTTCTCCTGTCTGTGGTTGTAGATGTACCCTGATAGCACAGGGTAAGTGCTTCTTTTCGGTGCACTGCAATCCATGCAGTGCTGTGGATCCTTTTAATAGTTTCCTACTTCTCCGCAGGGAATATATTCCTAGAGGCTATGTCTAAAGTAGGTAGCTTGGATCTCACTGTGTTATGGTGTTGCTCCACTGAAGCTAATATATTTCTCTTCTCCCCAGGACTAATTAACTCAGGTATAATCCTGAGCTAGCAGAGATGCATAGCTTCCAACACCTGATTTAGATCTTTCACAGGTAGCTCAGGTATCTCTACATGGTGCTTGAGTTATGCCAGTGAGACATATTCTGCAATTCTAAGCAATCCTTTTTAAAGAAATTCAGAACAAGGAAACTATAGAATGTAAATAGTGTAAAGTGCTGCACGTAGCTGTTGAATTTTTTCTAGATGATTTGATCTGTGGCCAGTTCAACTTTAATAAACTAAAATCTATTTTTGAATTAGTCTCTTTGTGGCTTACAAAATCTGTTCTAAGCTTCAAGATCAGTCTTCAAGAAACTGAAAATTAAATAAGAAATACCCACAGGAAACTTGCACGTTTTTTCTAACATCTTAATTAAATCCCTCAGGTTGAGGAAAATTAATTGAAGATTTTTACCACTTTCCACACTAACTTTTCCTACTCCAGGGATTCAAATAAATGGAGTTTACAAATTCATCCACTGTTCTGCTTTAAAACTTCATGAAACTTTGCTTTTTAATAGGAAGTTAATTAGGAATAGTTATTACTATACCTTTAATGTGGGTAAGACTCCTGAGGCACTGTAAACATTAATTAAGCCCCAAATTACCCTCTGAAGTAGATAGTACTTACCCACAGTTGACAGAAAATAAAGTCTCCCATCCCCACTTAAATTCTAACCCAATATCAGCCAGCCAACTATAAATATGCTAAAAAAAGAGAGGGGAAAGAGCATTACAAAATATTTCCTATGCTTTCACTTTGCCTGAAGACAATTTCTGAAGGACACAGAGTTAGGATATTAGGTACAGAGCTATTTGAAACCTTCTGTTGTTTAGATCCTTACCATTCAAAAATTTGTTACCTGTTACATGAAATTTTGAGTGTTTATATAAAATACAGCCATACTCAAAAAAAAAAAAAAAAAGGAGTTTGGATGTTTTTTCAGTTCACCCGATAAAAAATTATTTTGGATAGTCCAGACATTTTTGCTTAAGTTGAATGTTTCTGGGAATTTAATGTTTTTGGACAATTCAGGGATTCTTTGAAGACCTGAGTACAACAGTACCACATGTCTCTTCTACTAATATAGTTCAGTAGAAACAAGGATGTAAAAGCTTAATACATTTGCATTACAAGAATATTGTACTAGAATACTAGTACAGCTCTTGTAACATGGAACAACAGACAAATCACAATGGCTCTAAGACTTTCACGCAGTTCTGGCGTATGAACGCCACTAATGTCAGCTGCAGCTTGCAGGGTTGTTGCTTGTGGGCTTTAGGGAACAGCAAATAGTGCAGTTGGTGCCTTTGGGTGTTGCAAACTACTGCATCATCAGCTGCAGTGCTGTGTTCCCCTGATGAGGGAAACAGATCCAGAAATGAGTAATCATTTTATACTCCCACTTTTTCCATCTCCAAAGTTACTTTCCTTAAATTTCATTGGCTTTGTGTATCTTTTTGCCACAGTAGCTCACAAATCATCTGTTAAAATGCCTGGTACACCTATGTGCTTCAGGTAAGTGCCTTTATTCCTCACAGAATTGACAGATGGTTATGTGTTCTTTTAGGAGTTCTGCAGCTTCAAACACCAGACTGCCCAGGCACAGCAGGGCTGATCCAAACTCCATCAACATAAAGGGAAAGTCTCCTTTTGCCTTTAGTGGGTTCTCAGCCCATCCTCTGTTCTGCAAATAGTTTTGCATCTAAACTTGTGTCTAAACTGGCAAATTGAACAGGACTTGTGTCCCCATAGGAAAACTCCCTGACCCCAAAACCTCCCTGATGAGGATTCTGCCCTCTGTTCCGCTGGGGGGAGGGGGCCCTGGGGTGGCAGGACACAGCACAGGGTCTCCCTGCCCCTGGTCACAGGTGCCCCAGATCTGTGTTCTGGTTGATGATTTTGTGTCCCCCTGGGAAGGGAACTGTGGGTTGTCCCGTGACTTGGGCAGTTTTGTGCACTGGCTCCTGACCATGCAGCTGGAAATAAACATCTGCTGAAATATCTACAAAATGAGCCTTTCCTGATTTCTTCTATGAAATAAGTTGTCTCCAGAAGGTTGCAGAGAATGGTCTGCAACACCTCCCCTCCCAAAAGGTGTTTCCACACGCATGCTGCCAGCTGTGCAGACCCTTGACAACTTTAGTCACGTTCCAGGAACAGCCTGGGCCAAAGCCAGCTGGGACTCCTTCTTCTGGGAATCACTGCACAGCTGTGCCTTGGCCTCTGCTTGAGTCTGTTCAGTTTAATGAGATGTGCTTTGCATGGGGAGTGAACATAGACACAACGAGCACAGCATCCGTCAGACACTGAAATCTAGGTGTGAGCAAGGAAGAGGAGATCTCAGCAAGGTCACTTCCTGGACCACTGGTAGAGTTGGGTACCTGGTCCCAGGAACAGTCCTTGCCGTGAAATGTAAAGGGTAATTTCATATTTTATCTGACAGACTGGGATTTTAAGAACACTTACACATACACTGCAAATAATTTTACCAGAACTACATCAGCTAATGGTGACTTTAGAATTCAGATTAGATTTTTTGTTTTTATTTAAAGGGAGCAGAACCAAGCTGCAAACTTTGGACCCAAACCTCCGACCCCTGGCTGTATTCCACCAGTTATTTCACAGCTCTGTTTCATACTACACTGCAGTAATAAGAAAGTTAATGAGTGGGCAGGTTAGAAAAAGTAATTAAGTGTAGCCAAGTGATAAGAGGGAAATGGCTTGTATGGAATGATTTAAGTTATTTTTAACATATCAATAATTTATAAATGATGCGCCTGCCTTAAATTATTTATTTCATTATATCACACTTACTTTTACAAATGATAAACTTTACTCAAATATCATAGGTTTGGCCAAGATTCTCTGAAGATTATGGGAACACAATAATAACTATAGACTGATCAGATCAAAAGTTCAGAAGCCTGTATCCAGGCCTGTGAACTAGAAGAAGCTCAAGAGAAAGCATATAATGACACTTCCCTGGCCCAGTCTTGCAACCTCAGTGATTTGTGGTGCAGGTGGTTCCTGAGCCAGCAGTAGTGGCTTCTGTCTCATAGCCCAAGATAGATTTTTCATCCATGAATTCATCCAATGTCTTCATGAACTTTCGTATGCTGCTATGATCTGCAATGGCCCACAGTGGTAAGTGAATGAGGACCATCTCTTTTTGTTCAATTTGAATTTAACACCTAGCTTCACCTGGTCCTTTTTTTTTGACACCCTGTAGATCTTGCAATGGAAAACACAGTAAATTCTTTTGCCCTTTTAGCCTCCTGCATTTTACTACAGTTTTTCCAAAAAAAGGGAAAGGCACCATACTTGATGTCCTGCTCTGATTGCCGGGCTCTGTGGCAGGGCTTTGAGCAGTTGCTGCCTCTTTGGAGAGAGCAGATGAGAACTGTCACTGTCTGTCCCACCAGTCCTCTTCCTGACTCACCACCAGGTGTGTGAGGGCAAGGATGTCCATCCTTGAGTGCTGTGTTTCAGCTGCAGCTAGTGGGAGCTCCCTCCTGGATTAGGCATTACCATTGGCACCAGTGCCTCAGGTCAGAATTTCCTGTGATTTTTCTGATGGGGGAAGCTCTTAATCATCATTATTTGACAAAATCTGTCATAACTGCTAAGGCTTGGCAAAGGCTTTCATGAAATGCACTTTTCACAGGATCTCTGAGGGTGGTGGGCTTCCATCAGCAAGGGACAAGCACTGCTTGGCATGGTGTCCTTGCTGTGAGCTCTGATATAGCTTCAGGAGATTTTGTGCTCTGACTAGGAAAAAGCCACTATACCTTTTTCACCCACATCAGCATTCTTCTCTTTCTGTGTCTGTACTGCTTAGCCACAGAAGATGACCCCCCCCCCACCAAAACAGTGTGAAAGCAACACCACTAGCAGCCTTTTATCTATGCTGACTGAAAGTTAATCCATATATGCAAGAATCTGATGCTTCAGCTTATTGGGAGAGACAGACACATAATAGAATCTCGTGAGCAGTATCACTTCACAATAACAGAGCTTTGTTATCTTTTGTCTAACTCTGGCCTATACCAGCCTTTCGGCGAGGTTAAAATTCCTAGCACAAACTACAGGAATTTACCTCAAAGGTGTTGTAGAAAAATGGATCTGACACAGATCAAAAAAAAAAATCTAAGCAGGTTTTGAGGTCTCAAGGATCTGAGCTCATTAATTATTTGAAAGTGATGCTATGCACAGGCTGAAAAATCAGTTTTGCTCTAAATAATGTATATTTATGTAGAATTGTTGGTTCTTTCTTTTTTCTTTAATTATAAATCTCATATTTCCTTTCTCTTTCTGTGAGACTGGCGAGTTGTAGTTCATCCCAAATTTCAGATGCCTGGTTTTCATTTTGAACCTTGAAGCCTATCAAATCTATACACACAAGGTGAAACCTGGTGAAATTTCAAATAGTCTGTAGTTTTACAAAGATGCAAAAGGCAATGAGTCACTGAAGATGCTCTGTAGGCAAAAGGAAAACATCTTGCTGAGGGTGGGGACAGACAGGGACACAGTGAAAGTCCTTATTCTAACTATTCCTGCACCTTCAGAAGATGTACTTTGGAAAGACATGGACTTTGCTGTCTGAAAACACAGAGCAAATAAATCTCTGTCATTTTTTGATTTTTTTCTAAAGAGAGGGGGCCAGTTATCTCATCTTGGAAGATAAGAGCTGCGAAGGAGAACAGTGGCCAAAAGCTTTCCCTTTTTTGTCTCCAATTCAGCACTATCTCTAAAATGTGATTTAAGTATTCATTGGAACAGATCTTTGGATATATATAGATACATGTCAGAGATACACTGGCTTCTTGAGAAGGCAGAAACTGAACAGAAGAAAATATCTGTGGTTCCTAACTCGTCAATACTGGAGATTTCTGTCATACACCACTTTCTACTGGTTTCATTTTTACTACTTCTGCCCAAAAAGAAATACAGGAAGCCTTATTTAGAGGAATTTGGGTCAAAGAAGATGAACCTACAGATTTTTAAAATCTAGACGAACAACTCTAGTTAGTTTGAAAGTAGCCCCATGCTGGTTCAAAAACCTGTGACATTTTCAATTTATCTGCCCTAAGTTTCAAGCTTGCATGAAGACTATGTCTCAAATATCAGTGGTGGGGCTGGGTGTTGCGTGTGGCCTTGCATTAGCCATGCAGGCCTCTGGATATGAGGATGAAGCAAAGGAAGAGAATCTGAAGACCTGAAGGTGTGGTGTTGATAAGCTGATACGACCTTTCCATGACACATGACACTTGCCAGAAAAATGTACTTGGTAATTCCTGCACTGTGCTCAGCAGTCCTCTTTGAAGCTCTGTCATTTAGAAAAATGGATGGTCTGTGTCTGCAGGAATTTATTCATCCCTGCACACATTATTCTAGTAGTTAATCACTTCGGCAGCTAAAGTTCAGAGTCTTATTTCTAGACTGAATTTTGTCAACATTCAGCTTCTAGGCATTGGATCTTATTATAGCTTTCCTTCCTGCTAGGTGATGCCATCACCCATCAAATTCTCCTGGATATATTACTAATATCAAGTCTACTCCAATATTTAGTTCATACCTTATTTCAGTCTTCAAGCTCTAATGTCAACTACCAAGCCAAGCTCTACTCTGGAAACCTCAGCATGCTGCTCTTTCACCTGCTCTGTGCAGGGCCTGCCTCCTATCCTGAGAAGTACAATCTTGAAGGATGTGTTTTATTTAAGTACTTTCATAAGAACTCGATTTTTTCTAGAACTTTCCTGTAATCCAGTGCTGATGTTGCTGTTACTTCCTTATTATCCCACACAAACTTTTATCACTAATGGTTCAAGACAGTTTGACTTCAGGTTAGTGAATATATAATAAAATAAAACCTGTGTAAGTTGCCTGAATCCGAAAGTCTCCAGTATGTATTTTATATTAGCTGAGACAAAACTAATTGGCTTCCCTTCTTCTTCTTCACCCTTACATTCTCATCAGCAGTGCACTTTGTGGAAAGCAGTTTTTAAAGCTGCAAGTATCAATCTACCTTTAACGACACACTGGATATAGCACTGTTAAATTACTCCTATGCCATTTATCTCAGTGTCCAAAGAACAGCAATAAAAAAATCAGGTACCCAAAGTGGATGCCAGGAAGTAGCTGGAGAAAATGTGATCTAAAAAGTGATAAGAGACACTTCAGAGCAGAAACACCGAGGAGAGAGGTAAGAACAAGGGGCAGTTATAAAACTTCTTCAGATACCACTCCTTAAGACAAATACTCTCTGGGAACCAGACATCTGTCTGGAATATCTGGCCAATATCCAGCTCTAGATGTACAGTAGATATGACCATTGATTCCCAGTCATATATTATACACCATACTTTGAGAAGTGGAACAGAACTTATTTAACTCCATGGGTGGGAGAAATTCTAATAATGTACTATGAAAGCCTATAAAGCTTTTTAAATAACACTTTTAACAAAGACACAAAATAAAAGAAATATAAATTGTAGGCTCAGAAATACAGAATGGGATCAGTATTACAAGACTGGATCACCCAGTTTTTCTTTGCTTTCTTTTGAATGATAACACAGCACATCCTACCTGAGGACAGGTACAGTTGCTGTCCTCACCTACTTCAGATCTCACCTGTATCAGCTTCTTAGCCCCTCCCTCACCTTTTAGCCTTATCACTGATCTACATTCCTCAGATGAGACCTACAGTAACAGTGCATTACGATGCTCCAGCCATGCAGGATATGCAAAAAAATAATGGAAAGTAAAGGGCCTTTTTTTTTTGCACATCTAGTATTTGTTGGAGGCCTGTCCTCTTTCTAGGAAAGGTTTTTCCCCTTTAAAAAAACGCACATATTATATTGTTATGTTATTTTATTTTCTTTCTTCCTAAATACTAATGATGGAAAACCAGCCTATTCTTATGAAAATAAAAAAGGCCCTAAACTTGATTTTAAAGATCAGCTTGTGTGACTGTGTCATGAATTTGATCTTGGACAGAGTTTGTCATGTTTCACAATAAAGTAACTGATGATACATATTTTGATCTTGCATTTTAAAAGGAATTAAAGCATCTGTCTTGAAAGGGTCTTTGGCAAGTACAATTAATTTTTCAAATATTAAAAATGAGGTCAGCTGGCACTTCTCCAACATGAATAAAATTTCTGAACAACCTTTGCTGCCGTTCATCTTGAGCATTCTTTGGAAAGATTTGGCCTTCCTTTCTAACCCCCTTCTCAGACATATATATCTGTAAGTGTTAAATGAAGACACAGGACACATTTCTGTGGATGTAGGAGGGGAGATTAACATTCTGATGGTAGGACTGTAGGACATTGATGGGTTTGTTACCTCTTATTTCAGTAGCCCTTATTCACAGTATACAGAACACTTATTCACAGAACAAAAGAGAGCCCAAGATATTAGAGGCCATGCAGTACTTTTAATCTTACAGATTTGCTATTTCCTCTTTGCCTGCTTTAGATCTCATACAAAGTTTCTCATCTTGTTGAATTTGTTTCTGTCCCTACAAACCTGAACGATGCAGTTAATAATGCAATGCTCAACATTACCATGTATATAGTTGCCATTTCCAAGTGTTTAGAGTTACCACGGCATCTTAGCATAGATAATACCACGGTAACTCTAATCAGGCAAAAGGCAAAATCATATACCTTGATGATGGCCAGTATAAATGGCATTTTATAACACTTTTTATTTGTGTTTACAGACATGAACAGATTAATATCTACAGTGCTTTTCTGAGACCAGTAACAGAGTCTCACATGGCTCAGTCCAACATTATATACTTGGGGGCTTCAGAGAGTTGGAAGAGAAATACCATAAAACTAAAGATGTTCATAAAAGATGATTGACCAGGACATTATTAAGGAGCACTGTAGGCTACCAAGCTAAAGATCATCAACCTGGTTCAAAATTCGTTCTACTGGCATACAAATAACGATATTCATTAAAATAATTGTGCGTGTTTAATTTGCCTCTGGGCTTTTCAGCTATTAGGATACACTTGTGTCTTGTTTGTTCACTTTCCTACCAAGAAAGTTTCAACTTTACTCTACAAGCAGAAGCTGAAAGTCTCACCCACACATGCCCCAAGGAGTAGAAGCTACAAGAAAAACAGCTAACATTACAGGTGTCACATTAAACCACAAGAGCTGGCAGTGGTGAGCAGAGCAAGGAGGCTCCCTTTTGCATTATCAGCTCCATTTCACAGTGTGACAAAGCTGCAGATGTGCCCTCACATTAGCCAAAAACATTCCACTCCCTTCCCATGCTTGCCACTTCCTGGAGGTGGAGTGTTGAAGATCTTGTTCAACAAAAACACTTCTCTTCCATTGCTTTCCACATCTTCCTCAGCTCTTAAGCTCCCATACCCATTCGGGTAGGAACACCACCATTACAGCATACATATCTCTACAGAAGAAATTATTTTCAGAGAGACAGAGGCCAGGCAAATGTGCCTCCAGTTGTTTTACCTACAGACCATGCCTAAACAGACATTATCCTTGCTGATTCAGCCATAAATTTCTTCCTGTAGCAACTGAAAATGAAAAGGCTAAATGAAGAGGAAAAAATCTGACATAGGCAACAGCTGTAATACAAATACAAATGCAGTGAAAGCCATATATTAAGGGAGAGTGGAAACTCATTCAGATGAGACTAATTTATAGATTGGCAGGAGTGATATATTCAGCAATATTAAAAAAAAAGTTCCTGTAGTAAAAGAGATGAGAAAATAATTTAAGTGGATACTGTTTAAGTCCTGTTTCTTTATGGTGGGAATAATAAATAGCATCACTAATTTTTGTTAGTTGCATACCAAGAGAAGTCAGAATGTCTCTTCAATGATTTTAAGACTTCTAGGACAACAAACAGTATAGGGGGAAAAATAAGCACGCTTTTCTTTCTGAATATGGACTTCAAAGATGGCTTCTTCAAAGAGGAATTTATTGATGCTGTGAGTGCTACAGAGTGACAGCGCTACCAAGACAAAGTTCTCTGCTCAAACGCTCAGCACAGGTGTAAACGACAGTCTTTGCTTTCCCTTGCTGAGCAGGGCTCCCTGATGTCACCAAGGCTGGCCTCCTGTGGAGAAGGATGAGCAGAATACTGGGGCAAGAGAGGTTGCATTTTAGCTACAAGAGTCACGACACATGTAGGGATGTTTAGTGCTCTAAGACAAGTTCTGGGATATTTTCCTTTTTACATAGGGCTACCACTGCATAACCCACCCCGGCTAGTTTTGATATCATGTTCTTCAGACCTTCTCAGCTCTTACTACTGGCCAGAATGTGTGTGTGAGAGAACCACGGTTCAAAATGGCACCTCCTGGGCAGTGGTGAGCTCCTGTGGGCTTTTCCTCAGGCACAGTGGCTGCCTAGTGGCCACTCCTGGACAGCATGGGGGCTGGGTGCAACCTGTGCTCTGGTGTTGGGAGCATTTGCCAAGAGGGTGGGCACATGTAGTTCCCCTCCCCAAGCAGAGCCCAGGGTGCATCGCCTGCCTCCACTTCCCAGCCTGCAGCAGGGACTGTGCTGCAGCATGTGACTAGGCATGTTCTTCAAGATCCTTTGAAGAAGGTCATGAAGACTGGCTTTTGGAAGCCAGAGACATCTGGAAATTCCTGCTACTTCCTCATATCACCAGGTGAAGATAAAAACTTTGAAGGACTGGATTTCTCTTGACGAGTTCACAGAATCACAGAATCAGTTAGGTTGCAAAAGACCTGTGAGATCACTGAGTCCAACCTTTGACCAAACACCACCATGTCAACTAGACCACGGCACTAAGTGCCACGTCCAGTCTTTCCTTAAACACCTCCAGGGATGGTGGCTCTACCACCTCCCTGGGCAGTCCATTCCAATGTCTAATCACCCTTTCTGTGAAGAAATTCCTCCTAATATCCCTAATGTCCAACCTAAACCTCCCCTGGTACAGCTTGATGCTATTGAGCTCATGAGCTCCTCTCTATTTTTCTGGAGAAATGGAAGAAGCTGAGTATGGTGGGATATGTTTTCTTAAGTGTTGTCTTCGCAAAAAGCAATTTGGATGCAATGAATCAGCCCTTTCTTTGGCTCTAATAGCCCTGACACAACATGCCTAAAGTATCGGTGAGGAAGACTGGATTCCACCCTCTGCTTTACTTTGTAAACACTTGCTGGCCGAGACCTGTTACTCATTGCCACTGATCGCATGAGAAAGAAACCAAAGGCTGTAAGGGTTCACATGATGGAGTCATTAGAATGGGAGTGAACAGGAGTTTCACAAATCTATGTTCTTCCTGAGAAAATGACATGCATAGATTAAGTGTTGTAATTTACTGTAGATCTGCCATGTTAGCTTAGTGTGTATCTACAGCATCTGTCAAGATGTTACAATTTTATTGATCTACATTATTTTTTCTCCATTAGCTTGAGGATTAAAGAGAAAAGGTTTGGATCATGTGATGATTAATCACAGGTTAGATATTTACAGTTTGAATGCATAGAAGAATAAAGAAATTCTGTCTTATATCCCAGCACAGTATTTCAGTTTCAAAAGGGCTCTTTTCCATGTCACTATTTCCACCTAATCCCGGTTAAAAGTGGAGACCCTGATTTTTTTTTCCCCGAGTTGATAATGCTGTGCATTTGGCAATAACATACCTTAGCATATCCTTCCTTAGCTAGAAGATAGTAAGTACTTAGACTGTTTTCTGGACTTGGGAAGAACATATCTTAAATCATGTAACTAACTGAAAGAAATTGGAGAAGGCAGTCAGGTTGTTTACATCCCCCTTTATTGAAGTGCTCTCAGTACTGCAATGTTTTTAATTTCAAGGGGGAGCCTAGATGTTGCATGACATTTGATGGTCCCTGCTTTGATTTGGGTGGGTTTGTCCTTGGGAAGTGTAATTACATATCTGACATGGATCTGTTCGAACAAGGTAATTCATAGTCTACTTAAGATCCTGCAAAGCTGCCAAATAAAGAGGTGTCTAAAATTACCCTTTCCTTTTTCTGATCAAGACATAATAATGCACAGGTTATTTTGTATACAGACCATTGTCTTCTTCCTTCTGAAGAACCGGATGATGATGTATTATAAGAAAATCTTACTTGACAGTTAAGGTGGTTTATGCACCGGGTTTTAGAAAGCTGTAAAGCTTTCTTCCTTAACAGTGAAAACACTAGAAAAATGAAGGCTCATGACAGTTTTGTTTTGGATACAAATAAATGTTAAAAGTACTTTAAAATTGCTTTAAAAAATAATCTTTAATCTCTTTTGCTGATAAGAGCTTTTCATTCTCATTTGAGTATTGGCCAAACTGGGATATCTTACAAAGTAACAATTTTTTTTCTCATCATTTGGCCTCCTAATATCTACAGGATTACTCATGGTGTAAAGCTTTATTCAGCATATAGGCATCTCAGTCCTGCCTGTGGTGTTTATCTAGTTTCATACCTTGAGGTCTTTCCTTTATCTACTAATCTTTTTCTTCTCTCTCCTTTCTCTCCCTTTACTATGGGAACATACCCATAATAGCTGGGGACATTTCAGCAGGTGGATAGCCTGAAACTTGGGTGATTAACATGGCATTTGTCAGATTTTGTCTTTGATCCCTTTGTTATTTAAAACTAGCAAATGGTCTCATATTCCTGAATATGGGAATCATTCAAATTTGCTCTTAAATGGATAAACTCCAACTCCAACTCCAACTAAGGTATTTGAAAAAAACCCCCCGTCTATTTTTATCTATTTGTTATGACAGGTGGGTCTCTAACTGTAAAACAAATGAGTGCTCCATGTGCTGGATTTACACAGCTGAGTAACACTGCACAGATTCTGCTCTGAAGTCAGAGACCGAACTGAGATTTCCATCCGCAAGGACCCCATGGCATCTGGCAGAGAGGAGTTCCTGCTGTTGTGTTGCTCTCATCACCTTCTGCTTACCCTTGATCTACAGTGTGGCTTAACATCAGGTCAGTCAGAGAAGCACCCTGATAGATGACATTTTGGCACAAAATCCTGTAAGAACAGTTTCAGGCAGCTATTTTAGATCTTGTGGGTCAAAGGATCAGAGTACCTCACTGCTCCACTTCCTTTCTGCAGTGTGAGCTTCCTGATTCACTGTCCTGCTCTTCCAGTAACATCTCTGGGTCATGGCAATGGTGCAGGACTCATGTAGACCTTCCCAGTTTGCTTCTGCTGTTTAGCAGGCTGCCACTGGGCTACTTTGACATGGAAGTCATGTTTTGGTGTCCCATGTGTTCTCCACCTCCTGGCTCCAGCAGCTTTATAAACTCCAAACAGCTGCTCCTGAGGAAGGGCCAGCAGATTGAAAACTCAGAAGATATTGAGGCAAGGACCCCTTGCTCTCCAGCAGGTTCAACCAGCTACCTGGAGGCTGCATACTCGCAGTTCTGTCTTGACTTTGGGGCAGACGTGATGTCAGTCAGCTGAGGCAGTTGTCTTTATTCCTGTTGCACACACACTTGCCATGACCAGCAAAGCATGGAATTTATTCTTGTTTCAAACACTCCTATTGTTCGGAGAAGGAGCTGGTTAATGTGCACTAACATCCCAGAGAAAACTCTCAGTATCAGATCTTAAGGGCTTTGCGAGACAGAAGGATTGCTGGTTCAAAGCATTTGGGTGCATGTGTGGGGGAAGGGACAGGTCAGGCCTTGCCCTGGTGATGCACTGCCCTGCCCTGCACAACCCCTCTCCACTAGGCCTCTGTCTCAGCCCTGCAGTGGCCACCAATCCTTAGCATACCAAAGACAATGCTCACACCTGCCCCTGGAGCCCCACCCCAGCTCCTGAATGGCCAAATGACCAGAAGTCCCACCTGGGCGAAGGGCTCAGAAAGACCAAAGGGTACTTAAAGTGAGACACAAGGCAAGATTATGTCTTGGCCCTACTTCCTCTTGGATTTTCTATCAGCTGAACACCCCTGGAAACAAGAGTAAAAGTTATGTTTGTTCTTTTCTTTGTTTCTCTTTCTTATTCTAATTTCTTCTTGGAATTTTTGAGTAAATTAAAATCGAATGGGCTTGGAGTTTGCTAAGTCAAATGGGCTTTGAGAAGTGTCTTATGTTCACTGAACACTGCTCTAAAGTTTTTGTTGAAGTTCTCTGATTTTTGGATGTTGGCAGTAAAGTTTTTGTTGTTTTGACCTCTTGAAAATATCTTGACTGTGTTTCTCCTGTGCATTTAACTCAGAGTACATGAACAACTGTAAGCCTTTTTAAAAGTCTCGTTGAGAGAGTTTTTGTGGCCTTGTAGGGGCACGGTCTGATTTTTTGTCAAACAGAATGATGGACAGCGAAAGCTGATCTTCAGGCATGGCTGACCTTCAGAGGACTATTTGGCAGCACCACTGCAGTTTTCACAGTGAGATGTGGTTGTCTTCCTCAGGTGGGAGAGTGAACCTTGGCCTCCTCAAGCATGGCCACCCTGGATATTTTCCTCTCCTTTCCACCCATGCCTTTTCATTCTCAGTTGACTGACAAGGAGGAAGAGGAATGCTTGGGATCAGTAGAGGTTGGGGGATGAAGGGATTGAGAGCAGGACTTGGGAGTACTGGCAGCTGAAGAGCTGGACAGGACCTACTGCAAGGTCATACGGCCCAGAGAGGCAACCGTGCCCTGGGCTGCATCCAAAGCAGTGTGTGCAGCAGGCCAAGGGAGAAGGTTCTGCCCCTCTACTCCACTCTCATGAGATCCCACCTGGAGTACTGCCTCCAGCTCTGGGGCCCCCAAAAGAAGGACATAGACCTGCTGGAGAGAGTCCAGAGGAGGGACACAAAGATGATCAGAAGGCTGGAGCACCTTTCCCATGAAGACAGGCTGAGAGAGCTGGGGCTGTTGAGCCTGGAGAAGAGAAGGCTCTGGGGAGACTGTATTGCTGCCTTTCAGTACTGAAAAGACATTTATATGAAAGATGGCGACAGACTGTTTAGGAGGGCCTATAGTGGTAGGCTAATGGCTTTAAACTAAGAGAGTGTAGATTCAGAATAAATATAGGGGAGAATTTTTTATGGTAAGTGTGGTGAAACACTGGTTCAGGTTGCCCAGAAAGGTGGTGGGTACCCCATCTCTGGAAACACTGAAGGTCAGATTGGATGGGGTTCTGAGCAACCTGATCAAGTTGAAGGTATCCCTGCTCATGGCACGGTTGTTGGACTAGATAACCTCTAAAGGGCCCTTCCAACCCAAACTGATCTATGATTCTACTTCCAAAGAGGGCAGTGCTTTTATTGGTGTCTGGTATATAACTATATTTGATGTTGGCCACAGATAACTTGGCCAAGGCATTAAGAGGAAGAGCCCTGTCTTATTCATGAGTATGTTTTTAATTTATCTTTTTATAAAGTCAGCAGAGGGAGAAGGAGGATGGTGGAAGACGACAGATGAGACTGACAAAATCAAGTCTTGATGTGAAATAATCCCCACAAAAGAAGCCTGGGGACACTTAGTTTAATATGGTTAAGATGGGCAACTAACTTGAGCAGCAGGAATACCGTCCTCTTTTCCCTGCTCCACAATGTACAGGAACCTTTCCAGTCTGTTTAGGAACAAAATGGTACACGTAAGGTACCATCTGCTCTGGGAGCAGTGCCACCTTGGGGGACTTTTCATTCTTCCAGGATGGTATATAGTGAACCTTCCGGGGTGCTGAATGGGGGACATACCTGCCAGAGAGACATAAGTGCACTATGCGTGCACTGAGGACCTCAAAACTAGGCATTTCTGGACTCCTCATAGCCCTTCCATCACCATGGCAGCTGCATCATCTAAATGTAGATAAATATTGACTTGGTCTCAGAAGAATGATGGTTTCACATGATTTTCCAACACTGCATTAATAAGCAACTTGCAAGCCAGTTAGACAAACTGTCAGTAGTGCCAGCCAAATAATTTACATGGCAACAGCATATAACAGATTCTAAAATAACAAAATTCTTTACCCAATATCAACAATGTAATTTATATACAGATCTTTCTAGAAGCATGTGAGGTGCATCTGACCATCCATGTTGCTTTATGATTTTCTGATGCTACTGGATTATTAAAAAAAAAAAAAAAAAGTAAATATAATGATTTCCATTCAGTGTTGCGGTATGTAGTTGTTTCCTGCGGTGGTGTGGCAAGCCGCAAACCCTCCTGGAGAGTGCAGTGGGGCTTGATTAGAGAGAGCGGCTATTCCACTTCCCATAGCCCTTCCGAGTTGCCCTGCACTCATGCTCCGGCTAGCTGTCAGCTCCACAACACGGTGGCAATAAAGGCGGCGAGAAGGCTCCCCGCATGAGGACCTCAGAGGATCTTTAGTCACAGGGTCACACGCTGGTTCGCAAAGGCAGAGAGACACCACATGCCGTGGGCCTGGGGTTTTATATGGGGATCGGGGGGGAGGAGAGAGCACATGGACTAATGATTTAAGGGCGCAGGGGCGGAACATGGGCAGAGTTGGGGTATTGGGACCAATGGGGAGAACCTGAGGGAGTGGTCAGGACCAGGGGCAGGCAAGGGAGGACAGTGTGGGAATGGCAGGCATTTAGTAAGGAGGGAGGAAATAAGCAGCACAATTCAGTAGATATTTTTCCTGTTCTCTCATTTAAAAAGTACTTCCAAGTCTAAAATGAAGAAACAACACAGTATCAGTTCCTGGATGAAATACATAATTATGTAATTATTTGAAAAGAGAATGCACAATGCTTGTAACTATTTTTTATTTTTGCTTATAAATATATTAATTTATTATCTTGTCTGCAATAGTTGGAGAAATTATCTGTTTTAAATATATCTCCTAGGATATCAATTGTCTAGCTGTTTGAGGACAGTGTCTTGAAGCTAAGTGTCATGCTAAATTTCAATTGAGTTCGACAGTATGTGGTTGAAATTTGTCTTGTGACGTTTGGTTGCATGTTTGTCAGAGGATTTATGCAAACCATCTAACAGATAGGAGAGGCTCCTTATTTTCCTAAGTCTTAGCTAGTGGGGAGAGACTTAGCTTCTACAGAGTATGAAAGCCTAATTTAGCAATTCTGAGTAGCCCCTAATCTGATCCTCCCTCCCAGTTGGTAAAAGAAGAAGCCTAGGAGACAACTAAATTAAGAGCTTAAAATTCAGTACAGCTAATAGTCTGGCAATGTATTCATCCCTTGTAAAACAACTTGCACAGCCAAAGGCCAAACTCTGCAGCTTTCAGCGACATGGAAGCTGTAGAATTTCAGGTTATGCTTCAGAGGCTGTGACTAGCAACTCAGGGTGGACTTCAGAGCCAATAACAGCTCCTGGCTGTCCAGAGAATGAAATGCCTGCCAAAGAGTGTCCATATTGCATGACCCAGGGTGTGCATGCTACACATAACACGGTAATAAGCCTACCAAGCTCTTCTAATAAAACTGTATTTGTTTGAATTAGCACTTCTTTCAAATATAGGCCTTTGGCCTCTGAAGTCAGTTTTGAGACAGGTCAGAGTTCATGATCATAATGTGCTGTTCTCTGGTCTCCAAGTGTGTGTCTCTGTGCTGGTCTGTTGTGAGAGACTCTGAGAGATAAATATGAACTATTACATCCCAGTAAGACTTACTGAAAAAGTGTGTTTAAGGTCATAGAAATCACTCCAGGAGGTCTGAGTTGAACGTCTGACAAAATATCACAAAAATTATGGGGTTTTTTTTCCAGGAAATGCAACAGAAGAATCTAGGTCAGATTACTGAATTGGGTAATGAGTCACAGTGATTCCTCAGACTTGGAGAGTCTTGTTGAGATGTGATATAAACAACAGCAAATGTATTAACCTTCCAACTAGGATGCTCTGTGGATGAATGCAACACTGATTTAGGAGGGGCTGCTGCATGGGGCATGTCATTGTGCACCCTGGTGGTTAGAATTAATGGTAGGTAGCTGAAAAAGCTCCTCAAGCCCACAGTAAATCAGCACTTGACACTCCCGCATCTTCAGGTAGAGGGAAAAATGACTCATACCGTGTCCCAAACTATGTGGAGGGATATGGTTTTGGCTTGGACTCACCTGAACTCTGTGGGTTCCAAGCATACAAGGGTAAGCAAACTTCATGAAGGTCTCCATTATTGGTGTGTGGTTTTGACATTTTCTGAAGCCTAGAGACTCCAACTTGGAATGGTTACTTGGCATCTTAGTTGCCAAAAAAATCTCAAAGCAGCACGCTGACTGGATCAGAAATCACCCACTAAAAACACATTGGTGTCAAAAGAGGAACCGCTCATTTTCATAGAAAGCAGCAAACCGATAGATGATACCCTGGTGGCAGAAAAGAAGAAAATTTCTTAAAAGGTGTTAGAGGTCTTGTTCACAGGAAAATAGAGGATAGTGAGAAAGGCATCAGACAACTCGGAAGAAAAGCCCTCAAGCCCCCAAGAAAAAAGTTGCCTTTTTCCCTTTTTGCTCAGAATTGAGAGCACCATCTGACAACATAAAATCTGCCTGGGAACTCTAGCCAAGAAAATGGGAGACAGCCAAGAAACTCTAAAATGCTGTCTTTTAATAAAATGGAAGAAGTTCAAGTCAGGAGAACTTCAATTTTATTCATGGAAAATTTATAAACAGGAGAGGCTCAACCACCATATTCACTGTACATTATTGCTCAGCTTTAACCTGGAATTATGCAGTGAGCTGAGACTATGGCAGATAGAAGTGAAATGTCTGATTTCTAAGTGTGTTCAGCTTAATGCAGTTTGTGCTACTTAAAGCTCACTGTGTACACCATGAAGACCAGCTAGCTGGTGTTAGCAGGAATTTTTCAGGGGACCATAGGAAGAAGGGTCTGGGATCTGGTTGGGGACATAAGCCCAAAAAGGTCTGCTAAACCAGAACGAACTGAACAAATTTCTCCTGTTAGATGTGGGCGTGACTCCATCCACTATGTTTCACCACACTGTGGCTGCATTATGCAGAGGTGTATCTGATGTCTTCAGGGAGATAAAAATAAGATAAACCTACATGGCACCAGAAGGAGCTTTTGCTAACATGGCAGTGCTTGTCAAGAAGGGTTTGTGAGGTTGCATTTGGTAAATATGAGTGCGTTGCCTATCTAAGCTAGTAAAACTTAAAGGCAGACATTATCACATTGGCAAACACACATCAAAGAGTGGCAAGACAGCGTGGGGCTTTTGTGAGACTGATAGAGCACAGACATAAACAATTTCCCCTGATTAACTGCACCTGTACTAAGAGGGATTCTTAACAAGCGTTTTCTAACCTGCTCCTTGTCTGAAAGATGGCTTCTGGGATGATGGGCTTGTTAAATGCTACCAGTGACTACTGCACTGAGGACTTTTGCCTTTTATGGCAAGGATGGTGTCCTATCACAGATTTGTTCCCTGCCTAGAAATCCTGTGAGTGTAGTTGTTTTCTAAAAGTTTTTCTGAGATTTATAGTGTTTAAAATTTCTAGATAATTTCCTGTGAGGGTTCCCCAAGCACTTCTGTGCTGATCTGTGTCTGGGCATCTCCAGCTTCAGCAGCAGAAGTAGTGCTGGGAGAGGTGGGGGTTTCACTGGCACCCTATTTCAGCTTCCTCTTGGTTCTGTGACCTCATGTGAGGGTCTCTTCCCCTTTGCCAACCTTTTTCCTTCAACAGGTGGGTTGTCTCTTTGAGACAGTGTTTCTCTGTGGGGAATTTCTTGCTGTTACTGAAAATCAGTAATGAAAATGTGTTACAGACACCACTGGCAATAATCAAGGTTCACTTTCACTCACCCGTGGTTTTAGTTGTTCCATTTTCCATGAAAATAATCTTTTCAGGGAATTGGTTTATCCATGCAATTGAATTAAAAGGACCAGGATCTGGTTTTCAGTACAACGTTTAGTCATGAAGATACTTTATTGTCTGCTGGAAAAAATAGTCTCTTTCAAACAGTACTTACTTTCAGACTCTCTTACTGAAAGAGCATCCATAGTTAATCTTCTTATATTTCATGGCATAAGTTACTTTCTCCTTATCTTTTGTACTATACTACTACTACTAAAAACTCACATTTGTACAAAGGCAGGTCCTGTTACCTTAAGTCAAGTGGAGTTTTGGAATTTCCCTATAATTTTTTAAAGGTAGTTTATAATACCTAAAATGATCTAAATTACCTAAATGAAATCCTTCAAATATGTCAGGATCTTAAGAGCTAGCCAAGCAGTGGTGAGGAAATAAAAGACTTAAATTTATTTTAGATTATAGATAGGACCATATTTATAAGCTTGCATAAAAATGGCTTTGGTAACAGAAGAAAGTCAGGAAAGTTGATTCTTTGGGGTTTTGATCCTGTAGCATGCAATTGCCAGTGATCAGGATCAGTCCCTTAATGAGACAGAGCATTCCAGGACAAAGCGAGAGTAAATGAAAAATGCCTTGGGCAGAGCACATCCATGTTTGGTTTAATAGTGAGAGGCTTTGGTGGCCAGGATGAATTAGCAGTTCTGGGAGACCTACTTGCACTTTGCTCTAGAATTCATAATTTCATCCTTAAGAGCTTATAATTCTGTTCATTTCTGAACAGTTCTTTACAATTAATCCCTTGATGCTGAAAATTTTTCTGCAGCTTTCTTACCCAGTATAACATAAACTTGTTCTTGGGCTTTGAGACAGAGTTAAACACTCACAATCTGAAGATATCTAGAGTTCGAATTCCAATTTATTTTCCTACAGACCTAAAATCCAGCTCTGGGATCATCACAAAACCAGCATATAGNAAAAATAGTTTCAGATGAGAAGCACAGTAAATTCTGCTAAGAAATTACACTACTAAGATAGTACACCATACAGCTAGCCAAAATAATTTTAAGAAGCCCCAAACATCCCATATTTCACCAGCCTTCATCTAATCTACAAATTCATACAAAAATGAATCCAGAATATATATTGAAAAAAAAATCAGAAAGTAAATCTCAGCCTACCTTAAGTTCTTTAAGTTGCTTATAGAGCAAAGGATCCATGAGTTATAGAAAACCCTTGCTATTTTTTAGCCAAATTCTTAAAACCATTAAAGCCATAATAAAT